>LOND01028868.1:103911-145155 GCA_014220965.1 Paragonimus kellicotti | reverse complement strand
TGGACGTTGATACGACGGAGCGGCGTGACACAGCATGTCAACGCCCCGACGCGGCATCGTCCTGGTCAGAGTCCCTCTCTGCTCGACCTAGTCATCAACTAATGAGAGCCACCTGGTAGACAGGATGATCATCAAGCCACCACTTGGTTACAGTGACCACTCTCTGCTCACTTTGATCTTATCTGTTACTGGTTACAACACCAGTAAAAAAGTCCACAGTCGAAATTTTAACCAGGCTGATTAAACGGTCTGAGAAGCTACTTAGGGTCACTTCTTCTTGATTGACTCTGTGGACCAGAAATACTACGCATTTAAAAGTGCGATTGAGAAAGTAGACGAATTATTTTTTTACCGCGCAAACTGTGCACTTTCTCTTATCGACCACCTCTTCCGCGCAGGATACGTCGTCCTCCTCGATAACGTTCTCATTTATACGCAAAGCATAAGCTTACGCGGAAGCTCGGAGGACCTAGGTGCGTTCCATATTTTCGAAATAGGTGTAGGCGGGAAATCCGTGAACACCACAAACTCGTACAAGAAAAGGTCCTCCTCAGAGCTCGCGGAACAAGAATTTCTTATTTAAGCATATGCGACGACTAAGAAAGAATAAACCCTCGGCTCTTTCTTTGCGAATGTCCGACGGGGAAACCTCATCTGACCCACTAGTTGTGGGCCGAGTTATTCAGGAATACTATTCGGCAGTCTACAACGTCTCACCGCCGGATTGGCACCCCGTCCTACCGCTGCAGAATTTCTAGCAACCACTGGTTACCGCTGAGTTTTCTGTGCTAGATGTTGAAGACCTTCTATTCAAGGTTAATTCATACAGTGCAATGGGTCCTGACAAGATCCATCCAGGATTCTCAAGGGAGCAGCGGCTAGTCTGGCAGAACCGCTTTATAAGCTGTTTAGGCAGACACTTCAGACTGGCATTCTCCCTACCGCATGGAAAGAGGCGACGGTCACGCCCATATTTAAAGCGGGAGACCGGCACTCTCCGACTAGCTATCGGCCAATCAGCCTTACTAGCATTCCATGCAAGATAATGGAGCGCTTATTAAAGCGTTCCATCCTCAACACTTTTCATCAAACAACCATTCTTCTTCTACTCAGCATGGCTTTCTTCCACCGGTCATGCATAACGAATATGCTCATTTTATGGATAGCTGACAGACGCCAAAGACAATGGCTCATCTCGATGCTATCTTCTCTTGACTTTGCCAAGGCTTTCGACCGTGTCCCACACGCGACCCTGTGAAACATAAACTGGAAGCCTATGGTATCAAGGAGAGGTTCTTCGCTGGATTGCCTGTTTTCTCGATAATAGAACTTTTAGATTAAAACCGGATCAGATCTCTCATCTCCCTCTTTCATTTCTGTGGGAGTTCCTCAAGGGTCAGTGTTAGGTCCTCCGTTATTCCTGATCTACACCAACGACCTTCCGGAGAATATTTCCAGCAACAACCCTCCTATACGCCGATGACCTAAAAATTGGAATGCCACTGATCCCAGTGCATTACAGATTGATCTTGACGCGATTAAGCGCTGGTCAGACGATTGGAGTCTCCCACTGAATGACAAAAATGCGCAGCACATGTCACTCGGTGGAGACTCTGGCAATGCCTCGGAGTTATAGTGCATCGGCACAGTAGATATCATGAAAATCGATCTGAAGAAAGATCTGGGCATCTGGTTGTCGTCTAACTTATCTTTCGCCTATCACCATGAGATGGCGCAAAAAAGGGATTTGTCGCTCTAGGATGATCAAGCGGTACTTTCCCCCGCATAAACAAGAGTGCATTTCAGACGCTCTACGGAGTTTATAAAAGACCGCTTCTCGAGTAGGCCAATCAGGTCGTGTATACCGGCCTGAAGAAAGACATATTAGCTGTTGAGCGTGTCTAGCGCGCGGCTACCAAACTAGTCACGGGCTTGAGAAATGTCGCATACGAGTCTCGACTTGAAATTCTTGATCTATATCCACTTGAATATCGACGACTCCGCGGTGATTAATTCTCACACACTTCTTCTAGAGTAGTCTCGTTGAACAGTTCTTTATGATAGCGAATGATGACGGCCGGCGAGGGCACAACAGGAAGCTTTTCAAGCTTCGTCCTCGGACCTTCCTTAGGCAGCAGTTCTTTTCTTACAGGGTATTTAACCTTTGGAACAGTCTTCCGTCTGAGGTCGTTAGCAGCACTTCCAGAGATCGCTTTAAAGCATTACTTGATTCTCATTTACGAAAAAACCCAGTAATCTTGTAACCTTATTCTGTTCCTGGTATTTACTGTAATCCCCAAGAGCGGTGCTACACCCTGTTTTCAATGATTGCATTTTAGATCAACGGAACCCGCTTGACACTGAACAAGAAAAACCGACTGGATCCGGTACTTTGGGCCCCTGCCTCGAACCCGTTATCAATCGCTGAATCGCTGAATTTCTTTTGTCCCAACCTTAGACCACTACCGAACGCAGTGCATCGACAGAAAACGCAGTCTGGTCAATCTGCGGATCACACCAGTCAAGCATCAGGACGTCAACAGGCGCAGGCCTTTATCAAGTCCTGGATTTGAAATTGAAATTGAAATTAAAATTGAAAGTCACGCTCCGATCGACCTTGACTTGCTCGATTTTGTAACGTACGATCGAAACCAGCAGGCGCGCACAGGTTAAATTTGAATTGTGTGACGAGGCGGGCTGCTATGTTGCTGACGCCGTTTTGATTTCCGTTTGTGTAATTTGTGTACATGGCTTACTGAGCCTCTGGCTCATGCTTGTCTGTATTGTTTCATCTCACAGGATTCTTGTTGGAACCCCTCCTTCGGAATAACGTTGTTTCCCGGTGTCTCCACGTTGCCCCCAAATCAGTCCGTAAGCGCGACGGACGATCAGAATAGAGTCGGCTGGCTTGCATGTTACAACTTGAGACGACTATAGGTTTCTGTTTTCAAGCGCAACCGGTTAACTTTTCTAACCAGATGATAATGACCATGGTCATTATCTGTGCACAGATTGCATGCATGGCATGATTTGAGAGTTTATGTGCTGACCGGTCCGACCAATCGGTTGTGTTAGAATACATCAAGACAGACCACACAACTGATGCAGACTGGGTGGTTGGGTCCTTTCGTTTGTACGAGCCGGCTAAAATTCCAATGGAACTGTTGATGTTGATGATGAGGAGGAGGATGAGAACGTCTACGCCACGGAATTTCTAACTTCGGAACGCCGTCGTACACACGCAGCGACAGAGAAGCATCTTTCTTATCTGGGGATCTTCGGATGTTTCCTTCGAAAGCGTACTACCTACAATCCACAGGCGAACGAAGTTGAGCGTCTCAGCGGCACTTCCTGGCGTGCCCTCACGCTTCCTTTAAGGTCACAAGGCCTGTGAATCTAACAGTGCAGATCTATCCACATAATCAAACGCACCTTAATATTCGAGGAATAGGACGATTGTTCGTCGGCGGTACACATGACGCTGCTCCAGAATTTGACGAAGGGTAAGCATGTGATCTATACAACCCCACCCAAGGCGAAACCCAGCCTGTTCTTCCCTAATGTTTACTTCCCGAACTGCGGTGAGTCGACGGAGTATTATTGATGTTAGAACCCTTGAAATGACTAGGGTCAAACTAATCCCTCTATGGTTTTATCGCAAGAGCCCCGGGCTCCTTTCTTAAATATGGGAACTTTTATCGAGTGACCCAGCACGAAGGGATGATCTCCGTCGTCTAGACAAGTTGAAACAACTGAGTCAACGCCTCTACTAACGCCTCTCTACCTTTTTTGAAAAGTGCCGGCACGAGATCATCTGGGCCAGCAGCCCTATTACGACGATTGAGAGCCGAAAGGCAATTGCGAACCTCAGTCTCAGTGGGTGGTTCCAAATCTACCGACCAGGGTGCTACATCACAAGTTTGTGGCGGCAACGCAATAGAAGCAGCGCCACTAATTGACCTTCAATGGTTCTGCCAACGCTTAACCTTCCAGACTTATTAGGATTAGTGTGCCATCTACCTCGCTGATAGCTTCACTGACAACGATGCGCTGAACCAGTGCACGCGGATCAGCTAAAGAGTTTCCGTGTTCCCTGAGCAAATGGGTTTCATTTCCCTAACTTTTTCCACTAACGCAAGTCACGATCAGCCTTTAGACCACGTTCAGTTTCCTACGGATATCTCTTTCTAGACTTGTTTGTGAACACCAGAGGGAACCTCGTCGGCTTTCTAACAACTCCAGGGATTTCTCTGAAATCCAATGTTTGTTTACCCATGTACCCCTTTCCGCATGCTACAGTACCTGCTTTCTAGAATGCGCTGTGAGATTTGAGCTCAGCAGCTATTAGGTTTCAGTAGACTACTAAGGCAGCTTCTAAGCTGGTTTGATATTAACTTTACGCGATGGTAAAGCCAGTTTCTCAACAGCACCGTTGCTGTGATGGGTCGTTGCCCAGAAAAGTAGAAAAACACAAACATGTACCAAACGCATATCTGAATCCAAGTGTTACTCCAATAAGAAAGGCATCTGAATGGAACGCCACCACTATAACTAAACGGCTATTGTGGTCTTATCTGAGGAACCAGGCCTGATTCGGAGAAGGCGGGCGCCAAGTATAGCATTGACGTGCACGATGCCTAAAACCATACTGGCTAAAAATAGATTATGCTCAGCGCACAGCTGCAACAATCGCCACCATTATCTGATCGATGTGATGCTATCCCAAACCTACCACCTAAACGAAGATTCGCTTCACCAAGGCGACCGACTGGCATTCAATCTCCGCGCAAAAACGACTATATCAGAAGTGTCACCGAAGGAGAGTGGCCAGATCCGAGTAAAATGCGCTCTTGACGCCAATGTCTACTACAGTCAGTAGGAGCATAAGCAGACACAATGAATAAAATTTCTGAAAGCTTTTGCGTCTAGAGTGGTTTTAACAGAACCTGCCAAGCGACAGCACAAAGTCTACCGTTAACAGGAATCCAATCTAACTAATGCGGCTGCGGCTGTCGTGCTGAGGACTATACCTACTCCAGCTGACTGTACACGGCTGTGGAGTTCCCCTGAAGTGTATAACCAGTATCGGATAGACATGCGGTGCTTTAGTTCATACGTTGACTACTTGCTCGATTCTAGTCTTCGAGTACAGCAGAATCAACGTGAAAGAGTCTAATCGTTCAGCAGAGGGCTGCTGACCTATCTGTTTTAGCGGCGAACGTTGAAGCACCTAATTAATCGCGTTCTGTCTAAGCAAGGGACGAGAGGCCTGAGCTGAGTGCAAGAGACGGAACTTACCGTCAGTGTTACCACAGTTAGCTACATCTGTTGTGGGACCTGTAGAGTAATTATCAGAAATGGGAGGTCGGGGAGGGGCCTGAGAGCTAAATTTGATAGGACAGTGGGGGAGGGTCGCAGTAGATGTTTCGCCTATCCACCCTGCTGTATGCAGCAGATAGGGCGACCCGGTTTATACTGCGAGACGGCCGATGCGTATGGATTTATGTTTTGTGAATATTCATGGTTGTGTGTGGGTGAGATACTGCCAGGCACGCCCGACCTAGACGGAGAACGATTAGGGTTCTCAACCAAAGCCTTGGTAAGGCCTGTACCGCAAGGCAGCGGTTGGTGGCAATGTACCAGAACTGACTCTTTCAAAAAGGTGTCCAACTTCTTCCATCCTCCACTGCTGGAGGACAGGAGACTGATTTGTCAGGACCTCTACCAATTGGTCTGCCTGGTTCGAGTGACTCTGTCGGTGTGGTAGCCACACCGTCCAGTTTAACCCAGTGGGTCATCGAGATGCGCAAGCCGTTACACCGCGTCAAGGTCCAGTCTTGTTGTGACAGTTCAGATTAGTTCACATGTCCTTCGAATCGGGTCGTGCTAGTCACCTCTCCCACCGTTCACCTTTCGTAACTGTTGGAGACGATGGTCACTATGATGGTTCTTACACCTTTAAAATTTGCCCATGTTTGACGGGAACCGAAAATGCTCAGTAAACAAGTGGTATGGAGTCAGAGAGTCCAGGTGCTCCCACTGAGGCTTCTGAAGCCAGTTTGTGGCGGGATAACATGTGCCATTTCGCAATATCGTAAAGTAGTTTATATTGCATTTATAATAGACCGGACTGTACGTCGTGAGTCAAACACGCTGTGGTAGTACCACCGCTCATTGCCCGCAGCTGTTTTTTCTGCTACAGAACCCCGCTTGTTTCGAGGCTGCCCCTCACGTAGAGCGCCGTTACCCAATCCACAGCCTGGGGCATGCCCGACGGCGTTAAGCCAACCCGCCCGTTCCCCTGGTTACTGGATATGAATTGTCGTTGGAGAACCGTATGGTATTCCTCCTAAACAAACGCATTGTTCCTCGCGCTCGCACATACAGTGCGGCAGGTGCTACTCTATCTATATCGTAAGAGAATGATTTGGGCCCGGTTTTATCAATGGACGTGGGTCTTCCGCAACACTTCTATACTGGTGCGCAGTTGTCTAGTTGCTTCAAGTCCACTTCTAAAGTCTTATGTGGCCTAGTGGAGTCGCATTTGGAACTGAACTTACAACTGTCCACTCTACGTACGCCAGGACCTCAGGCTCCTGGAACAACTTCAGTGACGCGGCATCAAACAATGTGTAAACTTAAAGAGGCTTCCATATACCTGAAGATTTGAACAGTTAAGCATGTTTAACCACGAACGTCGTTATCTTCTGGATGACATGGTAGCGGTCTACAGGGTTCTATTCAACTTAGATCATTCTTACACTCGTCTGTTGCAGTTCAGCAACAAGACTAGTCCAGGGGGAAGCTGATTAAAACACGATGGGCAACATAGTAGTCCTTTTCTCTGCTAGCTGTCTATTATCGGAACCCCCAGAATCGTTCAAATGCCTACTCGACAAATAATACACTGAGCTACAACCTCCACTCGGTTATCACTCTTATCGGCAATGCTATGCACTGTCGTGCGTGACTGTCGAGTAGTCATCAAGAAAGAAACACATTACTCAACGGTAAGCATACACCTTTTGTCGAGCTACATTATATTTTATTCTACACATCCGTACTTCTTTTCCATCTCTCTTTTCCAACGAACTGAGTGCTATGCGTACATTGCACTGTGTCTGTTTGCCTATAGTAGCTGTGCCACCTTCGTGGGTCTGTCGGAGCTCTGACTACTGTGCATCACTTTAGTCGGTAACTCTCTCAACCCACACTTAACCCGGTTACAGCCGAGTAACGCGTGTATACGCACTTCTTACTCACCACAATGTCTTTGTCCGTCTATTACAGTTTTGACCGACATGCTTTTTCTTCCCCCATACCGCTATCTCTGTGGCGTACCCGATGATGGATATCCGTATTCCTATCTCCATCCTCAAACCAAGAAACAGGTCATCCACATGTCAAAATCTCCCAGATTTGCAAGAAAACTATTGACACGTTTACCACCATGTAACTCATCCACGTGGTACATATCAACTTAGGTTTACTCTGTGGTAGACGTAACCAACGGATTTCATTGCCTTTCTGATGGTGACACTGTAAACCTGCCAGGAGTACAACCTGATTTATGAAAACCTGCTTAGAACAACTGGGAAGAACACCAAACTAATTACTGGGAGTAATTAGTTCTATTCTCATTGGAATACCTCTTAGCTGACATTACTGGAATACAACGAAGTGTCCACTAACTGGCTGGTTTTCTTAGGTAATTCATTGTGATCCATCGTTTGATGCATTGTCCTGCTTATCCAACCACTTCCGCTGTCCACAATCCTCTTAATAGCATAGTGCGGAAAGTTTGTTATTCGATATAACTGTCCTTGCAGTGTTACAACTGCGGCTAGTTTGACGTGGATCGCACCGTTCTGTTGGTGCTATGACCAGCAAACACGTGCTCTATCCACCTATGAGGGTTCGTCTAACTTGATTTACCCATGCCACGGTGAGGGCTATATTACTTTACGGCAGCGAAACGTGGCCGCTCGGAGTAGAGGGCGTGAACCGTATTTTGACCACCGTATTTGACCACCGATGTCTGCGTTCGATCGCTCGTATCGGATGGCACCAGCGAGTAAGCGACGGGAAGGTTAAGAAGCGGGTGTTTGACACTGATTGTCAAACGAGTTCTTTTGTTCAGTCGCTACATTTGCACAGACTGAGATGGCTAGGTCGTGTACTAAGGATGCCAGCTAGTCGTTTGCCACACCGAGCACTGTTTGCTGACGCTGCGGCCGACTGGCGCAAAGTGCGTGGTGGACGGATGATGACCTGGCGTAGACAAATGAAATCGTTCACCTGGGGATTGATCACTGTAGATCGGGTTCGTCTCCCGGGCTGGGGCCCTCGCGACTCACAGAGTCGGTGGCTTGAGACATTAGGTGAGATGGCGGCTAATCGAGCTCAGTGGCGTGAATGTTGTCGTTGTCTGGCTGAGTTGTCTGTGAAGTGAGTGCACTTAATGATGCGAGGCAGTGAAAGCCGTAAGGAAGCTGTCTCGCTTATGACGTCTTACTTTCACTTACAGCTCGGTTGTTTGTTTGCAAGGTGTAGGCGCCTTGATGTTGTATGTTGTAATACAGACGTAGCTATTTTTTTGTAGTTAGGTCCACTTCCCGTTCTCTCCTTTGTTTTCTTCTTTCTTCCTTCATACGTTTTTTCGTCCTTTGTTCTTCGTGATTGTGTGGCAGTCGAGCCTCAGTGTGAACCACTGAAGTATTGCTGTCTATGATGATAATGATGATGATGATGAACGCTATTCAGGGGACTCGAAAAATCCCTTTGGGACAACTCCAGGGATACCTGAAGCAATTAGTTGTTCAGGTGCAGCCAAGAATGCAATCGATAATGCACCGACCCTCCCCTCGAAATAGTTCAAATCATCGGACATGGTTCTACCAGCAGACTAGTTGAATGCTCAAGTTTGTCGCATTGATTCCGGAATGGAGCGACTGGGTTATGTGGTTTTGGTGTTAGAACACAACGCATTGACAATGGTGAAGGACTATTAAAACGATGTGAATCTCAGCCGTAACCAGAAATCAATGATGTAACAGTCAGTTACAGCTGACGTGCCTCTTGGAGCAACCACTTCGGCTCTAGTCATACTGCTATCAGCGCACTTGTTTCGTTCTGTCACTTGTTCAGAGGCCTTAAACTAGCGAACGCGCAATTCTTTTTTTATGTCGTTCGAACGAAAAGCGCATAAGGACTGAAGTGGTACCGACTGACAGATGACCAGGATCAAGTCAGGTGGAAGAGCCAAAGCGAACATTGTGCCTTTTTCCATGCTGGTTTCTCCTTTATGCATTAGAAAAGACTGTGTATTAGCCTTCCGTCTTCAGGGCAGTAGTATTTCTATATCGCACTTTCAGTCTGCAAAGCGGCTTAGGATTGGTCTAGCGGGGTTATCTTGGGCGGTTTTTTAAATTCCAGCTGAACGCACTGGCTGCCGCGATAAGACGATATCCGAGAGAATGGTTAAATTGTCAAAGCCCTCATTTGGTTCTGTCGGAGTTGTTATGTTGGGGGCATGGGACACGAACTAAATGTTGTCAGTCACCCTGTGATCTGCAGCACGGGTGCAGTCAATTAACTTTGCGAACATGTTTTTGTATTCCAGAACCAGTCATGGGTGACACGCAAATACAGCCGCATTAGTCCTGATAAGCGCAGGCCCATTATTAAAGCTTTTGAAAGAGAAGGTGATGTGCGCATGGTAGCTCGTCCAAATGAAGTCACTTGCGAGACCGTGTGTAAGTGGATGTATGTCGACTGCGTCCGTTACAAAGTACAACACGGCTAGTTAAAATTTACATTTCATCGGAGCCATGACAGAAAGCTCTGTTACGACCTATACTGTGCAAAAGGGTGCCTACAACAGTACTGACTGTAGGCAAGGTTTCCGTGCTCTAATAGATCAACTGAAGACCGGTGCATCTATTTCAACAATGGTGGCCATTCGTGACAATGCCGCATGTCAAAGTGATTTTGAAAAGTATTTTCCGAAGAAGTTTATGAAGTGTAACAACTACGGTGCCCAGCGCCGCATTTACCTATACTTATCGGCATCATCATCATAGGCAGCAATACATCAGTGGTTTACACTGATGCTGAATCCTGTTGAGAACGTTTGGAGCACAGTGAGAGCGAGAATGAAGCGGCAGTTGCGGATCCACTGTGGTAGATTGATAATTGGTGATATTGACCAAGTACTAAGCTCGCAGGATTGCCACTGGCATGTTCTGGAACATGTAGTTCACACTGCTAGCAAGGACCTCACGGGAGAACACTGTGCCGATTTTGTCCGCCACATCAGACAACTGTGTGTGCAGGCGATAAACGACAAAGATGTGAGTACTGCTATAATCATCAAGTCCACTTGTACATAATGAAAGCCTAATTCGTGGCTAACACCATATGATCGATTTTCCTTTTCACGCACAAAAGTGGTTTGGTTGGGTGGGGGATGTGGATTTTTTAGTCGCTCTTGATACCACTCCGTCGAATGTTGAACGTTTGAATAATCTGAAGCAGGTGCACGAGGTTATGAAGGACATACTTCTTAACAGCTGTAATATGTCCCAGTGTTGTCCAAATTTCTAATGGCTGGAGGTAATAGTTATCTGTAACCATATGGTGGCCACATTGGATGGGTATAGCCGAACTTAACAGCACATTTCGTTTTTTACCACTATTTACATTGCAGTTATTCACAGTTCATCTGAACAACTAGTGGAATGCGTGGAATAAGCTTAAGGCCCCTGGTATTCTTGTCATATATTGGTCAACCTTTAGTTTAGAACGATTTTATGGAGAATAACGTGTGAATGCAAACGTCCGAGCTTCCACGCGTGGGGATGAGCGCATCTGCCTCAATACGGTGGATATGGTATATTATTGGGTAGTTTCTTCACGCGCTCTATGGGCACGCACAGCCTCAATGCTTTCTACTATTAAGAAGCACCTATTAATGTATCAGAAACATTACGAATGAGTATTTTGTCCTGTCAAGCTGAAATCCTCTAACTCTTCAATCGTTTGGCTGTGCAGTATGACTTAAGACTCCATGAACGTGTTGACAGCTGTTCGGGAACCGTCCTGATGTCCAGCCGCATGACCACTTCATTAGTCATGTCAACTCGCACGGTATAAAGTGTAATTACTTCGGAATATTTCCTTTGTCATTAGCCTTCCCGTATTCGTTAGTTGTCAACTTTCTTATGAACCGGGTCTACCACAATTAGCTGGGATTAGACAATCTTTGTTGCTCTTTTCTCTGTGTCGCGCAAACCATCAACCGAGTTCAGTTGAATACCTATTTGCGACATTAATGGGGTCAACAGCTTTGTCACTCAACTGGTAAACCCGAATCTGCTTGTTCATGTGTGACAACAATTGTTAGTCCAATTTAGCTATAATGTTTAAAACCCTTAAACCAAACAGCGTCATATTGTAGCGAAAAGGCGTCCACTTAAGCACAATCTTTATTGACCAACGCAATAGTTATCACGCTACGCATGCGCTCGCGTTTATGAGTCATCAATCCAGTCTACAACACGTCCAGGTTTCCGCTCACGCGTCGTGTGCACTTCTGCCCGGTTTACGTGTGTGATTGGCGCCTTCTACCGGGGAGTTTTCCGCCTGCCACTCCTCGCCCGTTAGTCCGATCTTGTTGAGCGATGGCTCGTCCGGTCGCTCGTGTTGTCCGCAATCTATCCGCTTTGGACTTTGACCGTATTCCGTGGCCGTGTTGGGATATTCCGTTGAGTGTTGGAATAACGGCACCCCCGATCAGGTCGTCCATCTTATTTTGCTTGCCATGCCTCGCCCGTTGGTCCGATTCAGTCGAGTGATGGATCATTCGGTCGCCCACATTGTCCCCGATCTGCTCGCTGTGGGCTTTTGGACGGACCTCCCTTGCGCGTTGAGGTATTCCGCCAAGTGTTGGACTACTCTCACCTCCGGCTTGATAATCCACCACAATATGTTTCATGTATATGTACTAAAGGTGAGCTTCGTAAAACGAAAATTCACGAAGATAATGTGAAAACACCAATTTTACGTCACCAGTACAACGGCCTTAAAACTGACCAGTGGTACTGCGGCCCGAGCCGCCGCTCAGCTCAACAGTGACGTAGGGTATCTTGGAGGAAAATGTTACTAAAAAGGTTAAAAATTAATGCAAGAAGACTACGCGGAAGAACTGGAAATGGTATAAATACAGGTACGCCATTGGTGGAGGCCTGTCACCATGCCAGCGATTTAAGTGATCACGAGGACCTCAGCCAGGCAGGCGACATTACCCCATTTCTTTTTAATGGTGCACTCGGGGTCTTCATATTTCCTGACCGCGCTGTTTTTTGACTGCCAGACCGTTTTGCCCAACTGTTGGTGGTTTCTGTATATAATGTCAGATGCGGTAAACGCTCAGTTGGCCTGCGGAGTACGTGACCCAGCTGTTTCAGGCTGTGCAACGTGATTAGTTGACCAATTGATCACGTATCACGAGCGTTTTGGAATACGCGCCTCAGAACGGCCGTATTGCTCACGTGACCAGTTTACTTTATTTGGGCTAATAAGCGGAAACAACGATGGCCAAACACAGCAAGGTTGTTGACATCTTCGTTGCAAACCGTAGGGTACAACAGAGTGCACACAAGCATTATAGACCTTTCTCTTCAGCGACAACCTAGCGTTTTATCGAAACCACAGATGACAGGTTGATAAAGACAACTCGTGTCTTTACTATTCTCGCTGGTATCTCATCAACAATATTGCAGGCTGAAAAAATATTGCTACCTAGGTCAGTGGAAGTGTCCACAGTCTCGATCGGATTGCCTGCAATAAAGAATGTAAGATTGGGAACTCCTCAGTCTTGAAGCGACCTGTTGCAGTGTGAAGGTGTGAAGCGCATCCCATACAAACCAGCGCGGTCACTCACCTTGTTCAGCATAATCTGCATGTCTTTAGTAGAAAGACTAAGTAAGACCATATTGTCCGCTTGTCGGTCAACCTAGCGCCAGAAAGGAGCTCAATATCAGTGTTACGATCCCCTGATAGAGAAAGACAAGAACAAAACACAAAGACCACGAGCAGTATCTCTATCACGAACGAACGCAACGATATTGCCAAATTGCACGAAAACCAGAGCGCAAATATCGGAGCCCAACTCTCGCAACTTAGATCCCCCAAAAAGTAAGGAAAAAGACGGCCTTCAAACGAGCTTTATTTGCTGCCCAGCCAGAAGGCAAAACACCGATTTACAGCGTCTGTATTTATAGGTTTCGGGTGACCCTGCGCCTAGGCCACCCAATGGACCAATCAGAAGTGACGTAGCTTCTCGACGTTCGAGAATTCTGGCGGGCGTTCAAAATCTCCAAAAATGGAAAATCCATTTTTTCTCGGCAAGTATGGCGAATTTTTGGGAAAAAGTGCCTTTTCCCAACACCTCCCCTGTCGAGCATTATTGATATCTCCGTTGACGTCAGTCGTCACTACAAGCAATATGCCTATCATCAGAGATCTGACGAGTCTGTATCCTCGACTATGCACTCGAGATCTCTGGGCTAAGCGCGTTCGTTGTCTCGTCTCTAAGACGTGTCGCATCGCCATCGCTAACTCAACCTGAGCCGACTCAAGACTCTACTCGTCATCTGCATCGACTGAGTCTATTGTATGTGATCTCAGAATTCTTGCCTGTGCCTCTTCGACTTGATCTCTGCGAGTCGAACACCTATCTCTAAGGCGTGCTATCGACAGTAGCGTCCAATTGGCAATTCTCTATACACTGAGCCTTGTCTCAGTGCTGAGCCCGGCGGATGTTGCGACAGCACGCACCCTACTTCGTCCTTCTACCGCTTACGCTCCACAATAGCGACACCAACCGCCGTTTTCTCACACCTTGCCGAAACTGCTCCTCAATCCACTAACGCACCGTGACTTATCTCTCGCTACTCTCCGCACTGCGCAACTCGCATGTCTGACGACGAGCTTAGCCTGCCGTGTCATTCTACTCTCCGGCCTTACACACGTCGAGAAAATTGTACTCGAGCGTCAACCCAGATTGTTGACGTCCTCTCGAGAGTGCGTGCTGAGTAGACCCCCGATGACAGCCCTCTGACATGCCGACTATGTCCGTCTCGGAGCCCCTACTCGCCTGGCATTGTGTCGGGTTGTATCAGGTCAATGGAATCAGTCCGTATCTGGCCCGCTTGCGAGCTTGCACAAGACGTCTTGCCTCTCGCCGGGCTCCCTTCCCGCATAGCCTAGAAGCTACTTCCATCAAAGTCCTAACTGCACACAGTTGCTCTATCGCGAAGAACCTACGTTTCGACTCACCGATACTTGTTGACCACTGGTCGTGTAACGGGTGGCTTCATGTACGAATAGAGCCGGATCATGGCCCGTTAGCCGATCAACAGCAGATGAGCGTCTAAATGTGTTCTCGGATTGCACATACTCATTGAACAATCTGCCCTATGGTTCTGCTAATGAGAACCAGTCCGATGTCCGCAAAACAAAGCGTCTCCGGTCAGCCATGTTTTCTTGAAGCACTCTAACGAAACCCATCCCACGGTCGAAAGTTCTTGGATCCTCGAAGGTAATAGTGGCTGCCGCTCCGGACTATCTCAAGGTGCTCACTTCTAAGAGCTATGCAACGTGCCCACCAGAGATTTCAGGATAATATCCTACCCAATGTTTCCTGCAAAATCCACATGAACGCGGTGCGCGTGCTGAGACCACGATGTTTGCCTGCCTTGACTTCCATGCTGTATGTGCTCGAAAACGCACGGTTGCGTCCTAATTTTTGGTGCCTGGGCATTGCCGCCGGTCCGAGCAGCGACCTCGCTAATTGCTCTAACCAGATACTATCAAATACTGTGTTAGAGTCTACGGCCAGGCCAGTATGATCCGTCAGACTCCATGACGCCGAAATGCGCTTTCATCCACTCGCTGCGGCGCGAGTGGTGCCGTCCTGATATGAAACCGATGTGCGTGCAGAGTATGCAAACAGACTATAGGTTCTCTATCGACGGACGGTGGTACATCTCGTACAACGCGGTAGCGAAACTGAATCAGACACGGTATGTCTGACCCGATCTTGTTATCAAGTACTAGGCGCTGCGCCTCGTTCGACTATGCAGCTGGCGAGCACCTCACGCGAGGCAAGCGTGGTTATGTCTGGATTGTCCCATCTCGAGCAGCATCTCGAACCCTCTACATCGTGATGCCTTGCTTGACAGCGCTCGTGTTCACTCTGTTGCGAACATGCGAGTCTCAACCAGCTCTACCGTAAGTTGAAGCTTGCACTACATCGTCATTCGCGATAGTTTGACGCACGATCTCTCGTGCGAATTGAGATACAGCGCGTAAACGCTAGTCTCCTTCACATGCGCCCAAGAGCCGACTAGCGTGCGCTGCAATGAGATCCGAAAGAAGAGAACCCTACAGCGACCAAATAATCGCTCCATTTCCGACGATCTAGACACCATGTCGAAGCATTAGGACTAGCCATGTGGCCACAGCTGCAGGTCGCCTGGCATGAGTATACAGCTTATGACCCTTCTTTTGAACCAAGATCCATCAGCTCTGTGTCCGTCAGTCAAGAGGTAATAGATAGCGCGCTATCTTATCCCTTATCTAAACTATTTCACCAGTCCGCAACCCCTCTAGCAAGATTAGCCTCGCCAGATCTTCTCTTCTCTATTATCTAGCAATGTCTTTTCCGCTCTGTAGACAGTGCTAGAGCTTGGTGTCAGCTTTGCATAACGCAGCGCATTCTCTAGCATCCGTCGGAGCAAGAGTTCTTCCCCGACGATTGTCAGTCATGTTGGAGATAAGGCTGTTATGCACGCCCTGCACGCACCTCTTTACAGAGGCAGAACAAGATATTACGGTCAAGTTGAGAAAGGTAAGCTCTGGCAACCTATTTCCCTTCAGCGTTTTTGAAAAAGTTGTTCGTAGTAAAGATGGACGAGTCACGAGGCGGCCAAACCGCACCATAAAGTTGGAGATCTGCCGCTACGACAATAGGGAGGCTGGGATCGAAATGAGACAGCAAGAGTTCTGATCCCAGCATGGACTTGATCTTGTCAAAGGCTCGTGCGCACTCCGGAGACCAGTGCCATTGTGTGTCCTTCCTGAGAAGTTGGTTCAAGAGGTGCTCGGACGTCATGCAGTGAAGGCAAGAAGAGCCGTAATGACTGACGAGACCAGGAACGAACGAAGCGATGAAACATCCTTCGGAGGTGGCATGTGCTGAATGGCACGAACGTTCTCGGGGTCTGGACGGCGGCCGGTAGCACTGAACGAAAACCGAGGTATTTGATGGAAGACATGAAAAATTGGCACTGTCCACTCGAAGCCGGAACCCGTAGTCTTGGATGCGTTGGAGAACGGCCGCGATTCGTTCTCGTAGGTCGTCACGTGTGCGCCCAGAAATGATGAGTGCGTCCAGGTAGGCAGCCGTGCCAGGCAGGCCGGATAGCATCGCATCCATGTCTGCTGGAAAATGGCTGGGGCGGTCTTGACACCGAATGGCAGTCTGGTGTACTGGTACAGACCGCGATCGTGTGTTGCACCGTCAGCCAGACCACAGGATTGTGGGGCGACTTCGACCTGCAGGTATGCATCGGCAGATCGAGCTTGGCGAAAGCACGTTCCACCGTTAAGGTTCATCGTGAACAGTCTTCAGGGACGGGCAGTGATGCAGTTAGCTTCCAAAGCAGCATTGAGGCCCGGTAGAGAAATCAGCGCAGATACGGACTGATCTTGACCTTCTTCACGACGACGATGGGGGCTGCCCATGGATGAGTAGGTTGATACAGGGGTCAATCACTCCAGATCCTCAGACGTTTGTATTCCTGGTCGACAGCAGGTAAAGCAGCATACGTACGGGCCAGTTTCGGGCGAAAAACAGGTTGGGCGCAGTTTGAGGTGTAAAACCGCTTGGGCACGGGTGCAGCAGCCGAGACTGTCGTCGAACACACCGACTTGAAACGTTGGATGAGTTCATCGCCATGCGTGTTGGCTTCGCTGAGGTGGACTGCAAGCGATTGCAAATGTCAGTGATCGGTAGTTCAGCCAGGCCGAGTTGTTCCAGCCAGTCGAGACCAAGCAGGTTGAGATTCGAGTCAGTGAGGTAACAGACTCCATCGATGGCTTTGTTCTTGAAGCTGACTTCGACAGTGCAACTGCCCAGTTAATTGCGACTTTACCACCACAGGCGCTGGTGCGTATGGGATGTCAGCTGGACTGGCGGGCGGCGATTGACTTTCCACAGTCGGTTGGAAATGATTGTGATGTCGGACGCAGTGTCAAGCTGGAGACGAGCTGGTGCCCGTTGATCAGTACGACACGAACTTCCTGCGTGAGGCGACGTCGACTTTGAAGGAAGCAAGTAAGCTGCTGGACCTGGCGATTGGTTTGGATCGAGGTGGGCGTGCCGCTTGTGGTTGCGCGTTGACTGCCCGACGTGTTTGACTGACAGTAGCCGTCCTTGTGGCCCACCCTTTTGCAACGTTGACAGGCGGTGTTGCTTGAAGGCAGTAACGCGTGTGATGCCATGCGCCCAATGCCAACAAGGAGAGGCGGCGTCTTCTTGAGGCAGGTTTACTGGGCGTCTTGGGAGGGTGTGTTGACTGCCTGGACATGCGACTGTGTTGACAGCAGTTGAAGACTGAGCAGGATCTGGACCAAGGCGGAGTCATGTTTCAAGTTGAGCAGTCGATGGCCTTCAGTAGTGAGGTCCTGAAGGGTAACTGACTCGTCTTGTTGGATCCGATTGAGCATCGTGCGGGGAGGTCAGCATCATTTGGAGACTGGAGGCCGCGAGATAAAGATGAGGCACTTGAACTGATCCTCCGTGAGGGAGGATAGCTTGAACCGCTCGCATTCACGGTTCACGATGCAACATAGGTGACAAGGTCGTCAGAGTCTCGCTTGGTCAGCTTGAGGCAGTGGTACCGCAAAGGAATAGAGAAGACTGGTCACCGAATATCTGCAACAGGATTGACCGTCTCGTTGAAACTGACGTCACGTGGGTTCTTGGGCAAGATGAAGTTGGTGTACCGCTCGTGTTCCGCAGGCCAAGTTTGCTGAGGAGAAGCCGGACCTTCACGAATCATCTTGACTGGCAAATTCGATACGAAACAGATCATCGTACCGTCGAACCAAGAGTCAAACGTCACGTTCGCATGCGGGTCGTAAACGAACTCGGAGATACCGGATGCCAAATTGTCAACAGATTGCGTACCACCAGGTTGTGCGGTTGGCCCAAACTCGCATCGGACAATCGTCGGCAAGCATCTCCATAAGCTTCATTTGCTCTGCTCAACAGCAGCTTAACGTCAGCACTGTCTAACGCCATTGATTAGAATTGGTACCCGTCGCCAACTGTTACGACCCCTGATAGAGAAAGACAAAACAAAACTCAAAGACCACGAGCAGTATCTCTATCACGAACGAACGCAACGATATTGCCAAATTGCACGAAAACCAGAGCGCAAATATCGGAGCCCAACTCTCGCAACTTAGATCCCCCAAAAGTAAGGAAAAAGACGCCTTCAAACGAGCTTTATTGCTGCCCAGCCAGAAGGCAAAACACCGATTTACAGCGTCTGTATTTATAGGTTTCGGGTGACCTTGCGCCTAGGCCACCCAATGGACCAATCAGAAGTGAGCGAGCTTTCTCGGACGTTCGAGAATTCTGGCGGGCGTTCAAATTCTCCAAAAATGGAAAATCCATTTTTCTCGGCAAGTATGGCGAATTTTTGGGAAAAAGTGCCTTTTCCCAACAATCAGGTCAACAGGACTCCTCAGGCGATCGTTCCAGAATGTCGTCCATTACAAATTTGAACGGGAAGAGAACACTACTAGAAGTAATGAACGCCCAAGACAGTTGTCCATAAGCCATCACTCTGCTTGCAAAGTGGATATACAGTGGTCTTAACAGATTCACGTATTTCCTTTGGAACTCCCCTGCAAACAGTCGCATCGATAGCAGTCTTTAGTGGAAAAAGACCATGACCTTCTGCTGCCTATAACAGCGCGGATGTTGTAAAGTAAAGATATGATCAACCTACCCTCGACCGGACTAGGATCCTGTCTATCTTTCCCGTATATGACTTCCTCTGGGTTCAGTTAACCGACCTAATATAGCATCAGTGACGTAAACTTAAAAGATACTAGACTGATGGCTCTGTGTTTGTCACCTAGACTTCTTGCTCCCTTTTTGTAAACCGGGATTATTGTTGATAAGCAGTAACCTTCAGATTCGCAAACTGTCTTGATGAGTTTTGTCAGTTCTGATATCAACCTCTCCCCGCCATCCCTGCAAAGGGAAGAGAGGAGATCTGGCCCAAGAGCCTTGTTACGCTTCAATAACTTGGGCCCCAGGGTAACTTTTGCTTCCGACAGAAAGTCGGAACGAAACTGACCATTCAGGTCCTGTCGTCTACGTGGTCTAATTGAGGCCAACTGAACGGTTCCTCAGAATATTTAGTCCATCTGTGAAGCCGCTGGTAAGAGAACCATCTTCATAACATATAGTTTCACTTACACCAACTCGACGGCCAGTACAACCACGAATCAGGGAAAGAAATCTTTTCCTGTTTCCAAATAAAAAAGCTTGTTCCACCTCTTTCGACTGTTCGACCAAGTGGTGCTCACGGTCTATGCGTAGGCTATCGGTCAGCTTGCATTTAGTTTCTCGACAGTCATCATATTCAAAACCAGATGGAATCGAGGAATGCCTGTTCATGGGGTTTCTCGACATGACAGAAGTCCACTTCTTTCGCAGTCGCACAGCTCCTTCGGAGCATGTTTCTTCACAGCATGCTCTCATGGCTGCTGTGATTTGTTCTCAGTGTTTTTAAAATTCTCTCACCTGACTGGAACTGGACAATTTGTACACCAGTGCCTGCTGATAAAATTTCTCGGTTGTCGTCATCATATTCAAAGCTGGGCGAAAATCCACGACAGTTAACGTCTGCCAATTTGCATGGAAACAGGCGGAAGTGCACACCACGTTTGTATAGTAACCTCGCCACATTGTGAGCTGGACTTCTTTTTCACAATCACCGGCGCACAAGTGGCGTCGAACATACGAATTAAAAACTGAAGATCTTTCTGAATGACTTCGTTGCATTTCAAAGACCGTGGTTATTCTGTTTGTTGAAATGTGTGGATTTATCCTCTTCCTGATTGATTGTCCTCTGCTCACTGAAGTCGCTGGTTTAAGCGTTATCAGAGCTGCGACCACTGCCCTGCCTATGTCAACTGCGATCCTAGTTTTACTTATCCCCGTTTTACTCATTTTATCATTTTCCTTTATATTTTCTGGGATATTTCGTGTCTACGAAGGTTAACGGTTCCTCTGTCCTTATTACCCTGTGATCAACCTCCACTGCTATGAATTAGCTATTGTGTGTATTCACAGTGATCTCAGTTGTGGGTTGACTATTTGTCGGTTTGCATATGTCTGTGGCGTATTGGTAACTGCTGAATGTGGTTCTTTCAAGGAAGCAGTGATGATTAAAACCTTGGTATTTTGGATTTTGTTTGTAGTTTCCAGGGACGGTTTGAATGCATGAATTCCAGCAGTTGAATTGTCAGTTTATTGCTTTTAATAGTTTCTTTCAATTGACAGGTCCATAAAACAGTCTAGGATGCATTATCATCCTTCTTCGTCTTCCTCGGCAGTCGAGGTTCGCACGCCGGATCTGCTAAGTCATTATTGGAAGATGTTCACTGAACTTATCCTCACTGAGGAGCCATCGGAATCAGCTTTTGAGACAGTTTTCTATTGTACGAGGGAACTGATATTTTCGGCTGCTCGTGAGTCACCAACCGACGGTTAGTTTAATTTGAATGAACCGAATTATTGTTCCGTTTGAATGCCTTTATTATTGTGTGGCGTTATTAGCCCTACAATGCTTTGCCTAACGCAGTAATCCATTCAGTTCGGTTCAAATCACCTCGTATCAAAGCGCACTATACGTCTATGCCTGTCGGTGGTTATGCTGTTTACAGTGTCAACCAGCTTAGAGCATGAACTGTGTTGTATCGCCCAGTTATATTGGAATTTGACATTCATATTTGCAGATAAGGTGAGGTTATTCGTGGTGAATTCATTCGCTGTTTTTTCACCCGCAGTTATGATGTTAGCGTAGATACTGGCAAAATATTTAACGTTGAATAGGTTAACCATGGTTTCTCTGCCAGTTCGGAAGCAGCTCCCTAATTGATATTAGCATGGGAACGACGGAAATGGACTTTCCTAAAAATTTTGATACCCACTTTATTTTGCTAGTCTTTGTGGTGAAGCGTCATTAGGAAGTACGGTTGGCTTTTCCAGGTCATTGTATGTAACGCCTGGTGAAGTGCGGTATCTGTTCCATTGTGTTGAAAACCAATTCATGAATGGTGCCCACCGTTGGGTAGAGCCCAGACTTTTTCTTCTAGCCACCGTAGACCTTCAGTTGACGGGTCAAAACCGATTTACTTTACACTGGGTGTATTGCTTCTACATTTTCTCAACACAATCTCTGCGTCTGATAGCCTTTTCAAGCTGTGACCGAAAGTTTGAAAATGCTCATCAGTATTACATCCAGTTATCAGGAAACTATCTAGGTGTGCACCACTATTAGAGTTATCCTTAACACGAAAGTCAGCGATACATTGATAACTAGCTGGGGTAGAGTTAATTCCGCATAGAAAGTGAGTTTATCAGAGCTACCTTTCATGTCTGGTTGTTGTAGTGCCAGAGCATGACTCTTCATGGAGTCCTACCTGTAAGCATGCGAGAGTCAATTCTAATAGGTACCAGTCAGACATCTTCGTTATATAAAGATATATAACGGGTGCTAATGTGGATTTGAAACGCCACAATAAATCGTTCACTACTCAGTGTGCCTTTTTTTAAATACTTTATATATATATATATATATATATATATATATATATATATATATAGTAGCGTTATCATCTTTTGGTTATAAGTAACTTAAGGACAGTCAGGTTTGTTGACATTGAAATGAAAGACGAACGAAGACAGACCGACAGACGAACACAGTAAGCGGCAGAGCTATCTCATTCCGGCNTATATATATATATATATATATATATATATATATATATATACTCGCAGAATAGATTCACTCGACACATAGATAAGGACAGTCAGGTTTGTTGACATTGAAATGAAAGACGAACGAAGACAGACCGACAGACGAACACAGTAAGCGGCAGAGCTATCTCATTCCGGCGCATTCGTTTGCCTGATAGCGGATTCTACTGTGAATTTGAAACGTTACAATAAACCGTTCGCTACTCAGTGTGGGCTCCTTTTTATTGGTTCAATAAACGTTCGGACGCAGCATGCTCAAACGTGTGGGGAAATGGGAAGACAGTGGCAACTGTGAAGGTTCCGTTCTTGGGCAGATATTTCTACGTAACTGCATTTGTCACAACATGTTCTCTAAAGGTGTTGCACGCAAGCCGCCCATTCGATCAGAACGTACGAGGATTATCGCCTGGAGTTATCGGAAACAAATGCACCGTAAATTTACTAACGATACCCACAGCCGTCTGACACGATATGGAAGCGAGCATGAAAAATCCAAACAAACAGTTACCGAATTGGTTGGTTCTGATTGGATTGGCAAGACCGAAAGAGATAACACTTCCAGCAGGTCCCAACAGAACAAAAACAAAAGATCTGCTGAATAAAAAATTCCAGAACCTCAATCTGCCTAAGAAACGTGGTACGAAACTTATACATAACCTACACGAGCATCAATTGATATCCTATGAGAAGACTGTTCTAGCAGCAAGTCTGGAATTCAGTTTTGCAGATACAACAGAATTCGTTGCATCTTTTGGGTCAGGACTGAAACACAGCGGTCTTAATAAGTAAGTACGGCATTCTGTCAGGGCAAAGATGTGTCAACAGTTGACCAGTCGAATGTCAACAGTTAGCAAAAGTAAAGCGCTAGGGACATTCAGGAAGAACGACCAGGTCTTCATCCTACTCACTAGCAAAAGCAACGCTATAGCAGTATCGAACAGATAGGGTTATAAAAAAAGTGAACTATCTTCTAAAAGACTCCGAAATGTATGGACATGTCAAGGCAGAACCTACGAAAGGCTTGAGGGTTCGAATCACCAGAACCGTGATAGCTCTTAAGAAAAAGAAATCACTCGTAGAAGAAGCTGAATACCTTAGATCTATCGGGGGACCAGTGCCACGACTATGCGAGCTACCAAAAGTCCACAAGGATCAAGTGCCGTTGAGACCAATCTTTGCATCCACGACGGCGCTGAACTATCAATTACCGAGGTTCCTCGTTCGTATCCTCCGACCAGGTCTACCTCATGATAGTCGTGACGCGAAAAGTTTAGCTAATTTCTTAAGACAACTTAAGAGCCTGAAGTTGTAAGGAAGCGACGCACAGTTTTCCTTCGAGGTTACATCATATTTGACTAATATACCGAAGAAATTTGCGACAGAAAGTTTAAGGCTCCTCAGTGAGACGAATCGTTCTTCAGGAGAATTGATTCAGTTAGTGGAGCTCTGCATGGAAACGTGACTACAATTTGAAGGCCGAACCTACCTGCAGCAGAGAGACATACCAATGGGCTCACGCATATCGAGACTGCTTGCAGACGCTGTACTGAAGCAGTTGGAATCTGATGCCTTTCAGATATCCAAGGCTAATGTACGCCTCCGATGCGTAACTGTCACATTCGTTGTTTTACACCGAACTCAGTTTAACCAGTTGCACAATCGCGTGCATACCACGGTGGACGGAATAATTTCTACACGCAATAAAGGAAGGGTTCACGCCTACGTGAGACCATCCAGTTGACTGAACGTGTTTTCGAATCGAGCTTCTAAGTCAGGCTGTCCAGTACACTGCTCTGGACAACAAAATGTTCAACTCAATAACAAAACTTTCACATGTTTATCAGATAAACGCAGTGACGAAAGATTATGAACGTACCTATGTGGGTTCGTCGGGAAGGCTGTCAGTTCTGGGATATAGCTCAGGCTGCAGTTCACTTGCACGAATCTCTTATCCACTTGTTTCCGCGCCTATTTACGGGCATCAGACTGAGCACATTCATTCACAGCTAACTGTCCCATCGCAGAAAGTCCGTGCAAAAACATGTGCAAAACATGTTCCATCAACTGGATGGTATCACGCCATCATCTCGAACAAAGTTGGAGCAGTTTAAAACAACGTTAGTCAATGCATGCTATCAATACCTTAGCGCGAAACCCAGTGTGCGTGGGATGCTGACAACAGATCTTGACTACTAAACCTGATAAAGGCGCGTGGACGGTGATGTTAGATGAACATTTGTACCCAAACAAGATGAACGATATACTAAAGTATGATGCAATATTTCGAAGACTGAAGCCTGCAAAAGACAAAACATTTGTAATTGAGAAGCATATCTCTGAACTTTTGAAAAACATGAAACAAAATAGATGGATTGACGTCTCGGTATTCTAGCTTGTGCGACCAACAGGCTCAGTTATACCAAGACTGACTTACCTAAAATTCATAAAGGTGGCGTACCCCTACGCCCAATTTAAAACATGATAAGCTCACCATATCATGCACTGGTCCAATGGCTAATTGAACTTTTGGAGCCGTCCCGCAACAGACCAGTTCCAAATAGCCTCAAGAATACGTTTCAGTTCATCGAATCCGTAGAAAATCAGACTGTTGATAATAAAAGAATGTCATTATTGGGCGTGTGCTCACTGCTCACAAACGTATCACTTAGAGAGAATTGATTTTATGCTCGAATAACTCCATTCGAATATGCCATTCGGAATGCCGGATAAGCAACTGAAAGACATTTTGTTAGTTTGCACACAGGATATCCAGTTTCAGTTTAATGGGAAAGTCTATCGCCAGAAGGATGGAGTCGCAATGGGCTCGCTGCTAGGCCCATTGCTGACTGATATCTTCATGGGCATGATAGAACAAACAAGGCCAATAGGATTAATAGACCAGTGCGTCTTGTGCAAACGGTATGTAGGTGATATTTTCTGCATTGTCGATAGCAACATTGATACTGACTCCCTGTTATCATTAGCTAACTCAGCTCACAAGAAACTTAAGTTCATTATGAAAGTGGTGCAATATGGAAAACTGACTTTCCTTGATGTTGTACCATTGATTCGTCCAAATGAATCGATTCATCGAGGCATGCATAAGAATGGCCAATATACCCATTTTCACAGCTTTGTTCCAATGAAGAAGAAACGGAACTTGATACATTGTCTAGCAAACCGAATTCGCAAATTTCGTACTGAGGACATGCTAGACAATGAGCTGAAGCTCTTTCATGAAACGTCTCGTGTTAATGAATATCCAGACAAATTCCTAGCTCAAAATATGCAGCAAAAGGAACCGTAAAACCTTGAGTTTTCTGTCGGACGGAAAGCCATCTATATGACCTTGTCCTACAAGAGCGAATTACCAAGTGTATCGCTGATCAGAAGGCTTGACACGACCCTGATGAGAAAGTTCCATTCCGCATTACTAAGACTAACGTTCTCCTCTAAGCCAACTGTACGTCTTCACCTCAAAGACGCAGTGCTGAGTTGTGCTCCCTCGTTTTGTATCTACTCATTCGCTTGTTTTCGTGGAACGGGTTACACTGATTGCACAACAAGGCGCTTATCGGAGAGAATACGCGAACACCATCAAGCTTGGCTGACGACCGGAAGACAACGGGGATTTCCAGGGCAAGCTTGGCCCATCTAGTTGACACGGCTCACACAGTCAATGTGAATGTCGCATTCAAGCCGATCTACCGTGGCAGCGAAGCCATGGCTGGCCTATTCAGTGTTAAATATTTTGCCAGTACCTACTCTAACATCATAACTACGAGGGAAAAAACAGCGAATGAATTCACCACGAGCTTCTACGTGTGGCATAACAAAAGTAGCTATCGATAGATTTAATCAAGCAGTGCTCCCTGGCGTTGGTGCTCAGAGAACAACCCCAATACCATTCTCATCAAAAGCTTGGATTGCAGAGTCTCCAGGTAAGCGCAGCGTGAGTCTATTGCGAATAAACAGACGATATTCTAAGATGTCACAACATGCTAGAATCCTGAATACATTTCCGCAAGGTAACAGATGGTGGGAACCGCTAGTATATTTGAAAGCACTGCTTGTTCAGCTGTCTGTATAAGTATTTGAACATGGCTAGGTCGCGGAAGAAGTAGAGTCATGCTGTTTACACAACATCCGTACGAATTTTTGCAGACCATCATAATACGCACGATGGCTGTCACGAGTTGCACGTCAGACAGGTCTCTTTTGTGAAAAGAGAGGCAATGATAACGGGATTACCAGATACACAGCAATTCGAAGAACATGGAAGGAACGGATCAAATCTTGACAGCGCGGCAGTGGAAAGAAAGAACTTAGCCGGCTGGCCTAGTCTCCGGGAAATAGTGCGTGAACTTAAGCGCGGTAGAGTCTGTGTCGTTGTCAGTTCGTATTTGTTTTGTAAGCTATATACTTCTCAGTTGTCCACGACGAAGAAGTGGACGGAGTTGAGGTCTCCACTCAAAGCATTTGGTCAGATGAATTGGCGAATTGGAAAGCGTGTGGGGCATGGAGTTCGCAGTCCATCAGCAGCCAGTGGCCAGCATATCGGTCCACATGCCCTTTGGATGGAGGCCAGCCTAATAAAGTGCCAAATACACCCTGCATGATGATACGGAGGAAACAGTTTGGTAATAAGAAGACCTAAGTTAGAAAGCGTTGCCTATCAGCGCACATGAAGTTGTCTGTCATTGTCGAAGAGTTGCGTCACCAGTAACGCTGTCTGAGTTCGCTCATTAAAAAAACCGCGAGCCACATCGTCTGGTACGTCGGAGGTCGATGGTAGTTGTCCGGCTCTCGTGATTGACTTATAAAAGCTGGCGGGAAACATCGTCTTTACTGACTGCAACGTGAAGCCCAGTGTCCTCCTGGTTTACGAACGGCTGCGCTGCATACGGAACCATTCTTTTGGAACGGAAAACTGGTTGGCTGCCAGGTGAAAGCTGTAGCGTGACCTTCGCATGAGACCGGAGACTTATTCCATTCTAAATCCGGGAGGTCAACTGCTGAATGATATGCACGGACATCGGAAGTATGATGAGACCGCAGCTGGTTACAGCTGCCTGGTGTTGAAACAACAATGGAATCTTTCAGTTTGACTCGATCAGGCTAGGGAAGAGACGTAACACGTCCTCTGGACAGTCGTGCTGTGGAATGACACTAAGCAGTGCAGTCCTGCAGTTAACTACAGTGAGCCACCGTATGCGCTGGTCGCCGTCAAGGATGACGAGTGGACAGAAGGACCACCCAAGGATCGACAAAGCTTCTGGGGGTATAATCATGATGTCGGAGACCGTTTTCGGTTGAAGGCGAGCCGAATGACTACTAGTGTTGACGGACACGAACATAGGGCGTTCAGCCACACTGACTTGGAAGTTGGCCAGTAGTTTATTGAATCTGCCAACTCATCCTGACCCGGCCGACTGCTTGAACTTCAATATCACAATAATCTCGACGTTGTGTGTCGCTCGGAGCTAGCAGAAACCATCCTCGTGACCGACCGCGTGGCACCGCTTGCGGCGGTAGTGAATGCTTTACGTGCCTTCGGTATCCTCTTGGACAACCCGTTATCAGTAGCACAGACTGACTAGATGACAATGCCTAAGTGGGTGATGCGATCGCCAGTCTCAGGTCGGTCTAGTGTCAACTCAAGGTGTAAAATAGATACCACACAGGCCGATCCTAGCATTTGAACGGTTGAACAGGGGAATGTTGTCTGCATACTGCAGTCAGCTTACTACCTAGTCGAAACCCTACTCCGAGTATCGTCCATTCGATCGCCGTTGTCTCCGCCAGTTATCCTTTATCATATGGGCTGACTTCATGAGCAACACAACAGCCCTTGCCTGCGTGTTTGGGAAATGTGCCTGTTCGCGACCGACTACCGAACTATGAAGATTGACAGTCAACGTACTCAGCATGTCGACAGAACGCCTGCTGCGGCTCGCATTGCTCTGTTTGACTACTGATGGTTAGAATAAGCCGCAATGTGGCCGGGCGATGACCTGATCCCGGGCTATGAAAGACTTGACTGACCTGCCGAGCAAGGTTAGTAGGTACCGTCCACTTGGTTGGAAAGTTCGTAACCATCCACACCGGTGGATGGAAACACTTTCTGACATAGCATTGTATCACAGTCGGTGGCGACCGTGTATCTGCAAACGTTTTAACCCTTTCGTTTCACATGACTGAATTGTTCGTTTCTTTCTCTTTGTTCGCTATGCATTTGTACTTATTACTGTGCGACTTCGTGGACCGTTGTCAGGCCTAGTAGCAGTCCGAGCTATTTTATCTGCGGTCGCATCGCACCGCTGAAAATGGTGATGACGGTAATGTTATGTAACTTTTGAAGAATCCCACCTTTATTGATGCAGTAAAAGTAGGATGGGCCGGTCCGAAAACAATGGGGAAACGTGCCCAAGGTTTGGTTTCCACAAGTTATAGCGCAAAACCATAAAGTTTTTAATCACTAATTTTTTTCGAATAAGTCTTGAAAGGCAACCCATTTGGTGAAAAATGAACCCTTCCCCATCACTTTTCACTCTCTCTGAATTACTGTTGTAGAATGTCCTGGTCGCTTGATGTAACAGACCAAAATTTCTGTCGTACCTTGTCCAGAGCGTTTGGCTCGTTTACCTTCACAAACCAGCCAGGTCGACACCTATTGTTCGATCTGTTTAAATTGTAATTAAGCTAATATTTGAACTTTACTAAGAATTAGAGGTTTTAGTCAGCTTATATTTGAGTCACTCATTACAGTCTTCTTATGTATGTATCGTCCTCGCGGCGCCCGGAAATGCGGTGATCGCCATCAGTACAATTGAACACAAGAAACAGTGGTGGTGTCGTTCGTAGCTCGGGTTGATGGTTTTGGTATTGGTATGTTCGCCGAGCTTGGCATTTAGGTTGCAAACGTTTCATCACCAAACGAGGTGACATCATCAGTGCGTGTTTCAGCGTATAGTTTTTGAGCGTGGAGGTTGTTGAAGTGCGATGGATGCCTGCTCTTATATAGCAGAGTGAGTTGACCTTCTGACCCTTCAACCCGAGCTACGAACGACACCACCACTGTTCACAACTATCAAAAACCTACATGGGCGCACAACGCTAAAGACCGCTCGTTGCTGGGAGACCTTTGCATGCAGAGGAGCTTCCACGCGTGAGCAACTGTTCTTTTTGCATGAATGCTTGCGTCGAAACATTCTTCCACGAAGTATCAACTACAGACCACCGCTCAATCATCCACAAGCTTGGGCAATAGCTAGACAAGACGGAAGACGGATGTTACGTATGTTAATAACCGATGCCCATAATCGGTTACAAAAATATGAGAACATCGTGACAACTAGAAGAGAGGACTGCAAACAAATAATGGACGAACATCAGCTACAGAAATTAGAGAAAGCGATAGGACAGCGAGTAGCAAGAACCAAACATAGGAAGAAAATGACACTCGAAGCAAAACTCTCGAAATTGGCAAAAAGGAATGCCAACACCAGCAACTACACGTGGATCAGAAATCTATCCAATCACATACTCTCCAACGACGAACAAGACATCCTGGTCAAAGGACTCAATTTTGACACGAGAGATGCAACAAACGAAGAATACTCGGCAAACTTGGAGCACACAATGAAGTCTAACGGCTTGCCAGAAGAAGCACAGCACCAAATCCGACAAACCATCGTCCCAGTCATGACCCGTAGCAAGCTTTCCAATAACCTCACCCAACGCAAACAATGAGCATTGAACAACCTCAAGAAAAATGACATCATCATTTTGCCAGCTGACAAAGGACGGATGACGGTTGTCATGGACGAAGCAGACTACGTGAAGAAAGCAAAACAGCTGCTCAGCGACACAACCACTTACGGCCTACTCAATGCTGATCTCACCACAAAACTGGCCAACAAAGTCAACACGGCACTCAAGAAACTAGAGGCTACGCACGAGATAAGCAAACCGGAACGCTCGAAAATGCAGCCGAATGATGCAACCACTGCTCAATTCTACGGACTACCAAAAATACACAAAGATGGTGTCCCACTGCGACCAATTGTGTCCCTACCGGGAACACCGACCTACAATCTGGCCAAGGACCTATTCAAACGACTGCGATATCTCATCGACAGATCAGAACATTCCGTCAGCAATGCGGTGCAATTCTTGAACAAACTGGAAAACATCAGGATAGAAGAAGACGAAGCAATGATTTCATTTGATATCACAACACTCTTCACGTCCATCGATCTCACCCTAGCCAAAGAAACACTACGAACGCTGCTAGAAGAAAATCCCCGACCGAATGAATCATTGGAACCGGGATGCATATGCAACCTCATGGAACTATGTTTGTCGACATACTTCAAATCCAATGGTCAAGTATACGAACAACTTAAAGGAACTCCAATGGGTTCGCCCATATCCGGATTCATCGCAGAGGCGGTCATGCAGAGGTTAGAGAATATCGCGCTACCGGTTATCAAACCCAAACTTTGGATACGATACGTTGACGATACATTCGTAATCCTTAAGCGCTCAATAATTGAAGACACACACAGACTTATCAACAACGTTTCCAACGACATTAAATTTACGATGGAGATTGAAACTGACAACCAACTATCGTTCTTGGATGTACTAATCAACCGCAAACCTGATGTAACGCTGGAGACGTCAGTTCACCGAAAAGAGACACACACGGACCAATTGCTTAATTTTCATAGCAACTACCCAGTATGCCATAACAGGAGCTGTATTCGAACTCTGTTCAAACGAGCTGAAACACACTGCAGCACCGCAGAGCTCCGAAGAAAGGAAGAAAACTACTTGTACCGAGTACTTCTTCGCAACGGATACCCACGAAGTTTCATCAGACGGTGCTTGCTGCAGAAAGAAAGAGATTCAAACTCTACCGAAATATCAACAAAACGAATTGCACTACCATACATCGAGACTATACCGGAAATGACAGCAAGACTTCTGAGACCACATGGTATCACTTTAGCACACAAACCAGCGGCAACACTACGGATAATACTATCAAAACCGAAAGAAAAACTCAGACCCGCCGACAGAAGCAACGTCATTTACAAAATCCAATGCAATGACTGTGAACAACACTACGTCGGCCAAACCGGACGCAAGTTATCGACACGAATACGTGAACACGAATTAGCCATCAAGAGACATAATCATTTTTCTTTGATCTCAGTCCACGAAGATGAAGCTGGACACACCTTCAACTTCGATACCGCAGAAGTCCTTACTCAGGCCAACACCAGACATGCAAGAGAATTTCTCGAGGCTTGGCATTCATCGGCCGGGTCAATAAACAAGCACATCGAGCTGGACAAAATCTATGAACCAATGCGAACCAAGGAATTGAAGAGATGTAGACACCATCAAGCCCAAATTTCTGTGAACCTGAACGGAACAACTTGAACAGATCAGACCAAAGTCCGTACCAGCAAACAAATAACCAATGGGATATAATTCCAAAGCATTGAAATGACTTACTACACAAATTTACGAGGACCAACCAATCGAATTCGGAGTCAAAGTTCGACAGCGACAAAAAAAGCCAATCAGACTCCAGGTCAAAGACTCAAGGACGACAGGAATGACCATTTGGACATTGGGTCGAGGTTCAAATGCATCAAGAATCAACCAGTGGTGAATCAGGTCAAATGTCATGGACAACAAGAAGCGACCAACCGGAACTCAGTTCAGAAGGCATTCATCGCATTTCACCAACCTCCACGCTCAAAAACTATACGCTGAAACACTTACGCACTGTTGATGTCACCTCGTTTGGTGATCAAACGTTTGCAACCTAAATGCCAAGCTCGGCGAACATACCAATACCAGAACACAAGAAATGCTGAACCACACACGTACTTGTGGAGTAACAGTTCACTGATATCCGTATGCTAATATGCTAAGGTGAGCCTAACGTTTTTTTGTGTTACAATCTTTAGTACCACTTTAGAATGTGGAATAACGGCAGAAGGATATCGTCCGTAGAATCCGACGTCGTTACAAGGAAATTGTAGAGAAAACTATGTAAAATAAGGAAGTAAATGGTTTCCTACTGTTATGCTCAATATCTGACAGCGTTTCCAATCACAACCACTGCGGATCATTTGGTGCCACATTGGTAAATAGTATTTCTTCCACAAAGGTCTCTCGACGCTAGCCGTTCCATCCCTGTGGTGATTCACCAACAACATTCTGACATTCAGTGTGCTCCTATTGATCGATTCACTTTTATCCAGTAACATTTCATCTACTCGTGTAGACACGGTTATCCATCATCATCATCATCATCATCATCATCATCATCATCATCATCATCATCATCATCACATCAGCCCACTATCATCATCGACCCCACGATGCGAATCATCATCATCACATCTATCATCATCCTCTCATCAATCATTCATCACATCACATCATCTCATTCGCATCGAGCATACATCATCATCATCATGCATCATCATCAGTATCATCATCATCATCATGCATCATCATCATCATCATCATCATCATCATCATCATCATCATCATCATATCATCATCATCATCATCATCACTCCATCATCATCATCATCAATCATCATCATCATCATCTCATCATCATCATCATCATCATCATTCATCATCATCATCATCATCATCATCATCATCATCATCATCATCATCATCATCATCATCATCATCATCATCATCATCATCCATCATCATCATCATCATCATCATCATCATCATCATCATCATCATCATCATCATCATCAATCATCATCATCATCATCAATCAATCATCATCATCATCATCATCATCATCATCATCATCATCATCATCATCAATCATCATCCAACTCATCATCATTCACATCATCAACATCATCATCAATCATCATCATCATCATCATCATCATCATCATCCATCATCAATCATCATCATCATCATCATCATCATCATCACATCATCATCATCATCATCATCATCATCAATCATCATCACTCCATGATCAATCATCATCTCATCATTCATCAGAATCATCACCATCATCATCATCATCATCATCATCATCATCATCAATTCAATCATCATCATCCACATCATCATCATCATCATCATCATCATCATCATCATCATCATCATCCATCATCATCCTCATCATCATCATATCATCATCAATCATCATCATCATCATCATTCCATCATCATCATCATCATCACTCATCATCATCATCATCATCATCATCATCATCATCATCATCATCATCATCATCATCATCATCATCATCATCATCATCATCATCATCATCATCAATCATCATCATCATCATCATCATCATCATCAATCAATCATCCATCATCATCATCATCATCATCATCATCAATCATCATCATCATGCATCATCATCATCATCAATCATCATCATCCTCATCATCATCATCATCTCATCATCATCATCACTCCTCATCACATGCTCATTCATTCTCTATCATCATCTCATCCTCATCCCTCATCCTCATCCTCATCCTCATCCTCATCCTCATCTCATCCTCATCCTCATCCTCATCCTCATCCTCATCCTCATCCTCATCCTCATCCTCATCCTCATCCTCATCCTCATCCTCATCCTCATCCTCTATCCCTCATCCTCATCCTCATCCTCATCCTCATCCTCATCCTCAAATCCTCATCCTCATCTCATCATCATCATCATTATCATTATCATTACCATAGATGGAAGCGTTACTCGTACGCTTGAGAATTAATTGAAGTCTTAGCGAAGAAAATAGAAATGTTATAGGTGTATTTACCCCATTGACTGCGACACGCTGCTATCTCGGATAGCCTCCCTTACCAGCGGTTTTGATTATCACATGAACCCCATCCGGGCAGACGACACCTACCATATCCATTATAATTGTTTACTGCTTTTTCGGCCTGAACTGACGTTGAGATAAATATTTGTTTGATACGTCTTTACTTTTCTGGTTGGTTTTGCCCCATGCCTTGGGAGTATAGCAATTTCTACTCATAGTTTCGCCACTCACACTGCTGCTGTCTTTTCTCTTCTAGTGAATTCATTGGACACTGATGATTATGAGAGGAACACGGCAGGCTTTGGCCCGTTTCTTTCCGCGGTATGCAGAGAGGATTTATTTGGAAGATTGTTGCTTTGGGTGGAAAGTCGACCGAGCACTGTGAACGAAACGTTACTTCGCCTGCGCGATCAGCAACGGAAACATTTGTTATCCTTGTTTGAGTATATATTAACTCAATCGCGTCAACATATCTTACTGGAATTGCCTATTCTTAGACCTCTAATTCAATTCCTCTTCAAGCTTTCTTCCCAACTTAGGCCAGCTTACGACGAACTCTACGCGCAAACATTGTATGAACTGTGCGTTTTGCTCTGCCGGGACACTTCATTTCTTACTTTCTGTCGTAAGGTTAGTGACCTTGACTTTTTGACCGTCTTATCTACCACGTAGTGAACATTTTTAATATCAAACTGAACTGAGGACTTTGCTGAGTACATATATGTGTAATTCATAGGTTAGGCGGCCAATCGGCCGACTGATCGGCTTTTTTTTACCGTGTAGGTCCGGATCAACTAGCCTATGGTATATTGGAAAAAACCTCCCCATGACTTTATGGCGTTTTATCTTTCCGGTTGATTTTCGTATCGGCGCACTAGAGTATAAACGTTGTAAATTACTTAGCCATCTTCGAAAGCTCCTTATTAAATATAAAGCACCCGTAATGTCCCTGATTAGTAAGGGGTGTGTACCACAGGTAATTGTGACTGGTTGACCTGGGAAGTTGTTTATTGCTCGAAATCCATTACAACGTACGTGAAAACCTAAAACAGCGAGAGTTAGCACTGTTTTGCCTGGCTGCCTTGTATCCGCATCCGTTGGGCAACAGTGCATCGTCATTTACCCAAGTGACATGTCACACAGTACAGCACACGTATCTATTAATCGCTTCTGGTGTCTCATCTTCCCGGCGTTGAGACCTGTCCTTTAATTCCCGCGCGTACAAGTCGTGCTGTATCACTCACAAACGATGGTGCATGTTATACAACCTACGACAACTTGATGATGCATGTTATTTTATACTGCGGTCGGCGTCAATACTCGACCCCACTGTTAGTTTGATTTTATTTCACTCCGACTGCGCATTTATAATAGTACATGGTTTGTGTAATATTCGATTATGCTTAACGTTCTGCAACCGATTTTGTGTTTATAGTAGATCGGTACTCATAGTGTCAGAATTGCAGTATATACTTGTGAATTGGATATCGCCCGTTGCGTCGTACTGTGAGTTAAAATAAAAATTCACATTTATAGCGTTTTTCTATGAACGGACAGTCATTATAGTACCATGCATCAAAAACACCTCAGTTCATTTCGCCACATTAGGATGCCGTGTGGTCACACCGCTCAATATTGTTAATGTTGGCTTCTGAGTGTTTAAAATATGCCAGTTTAGCACGTATGAGCATGTGGCGCACTGGTCCCAGATTTTTTGTCAGCGATCAGAACAGCCGGCCCGTATTCTCGTTGTTGCTACCCTTGTCCGGAAACGACCCAGGGCTACGCAAACCATAATTACTGTAGAAGTGTATCACAGCCTAAACACACAAGCACCGGTATTCGTCGTGGACGATATTGATGAGGGCAGCTGTTGGGCTAAGCCGGCTTTAATCGTATGTATTAATTAGACTACGAGCTGGCTCCAGTTCGTCAGTTGACAAAGGTCGGCTGACGGTGGAAAAGACGAGGGACTTCAACCGACATAATTGAGCTATTGCAACGAGTGTTGTCGGACGAAATAAACTTGAAACGAACAGCATGCAATAAGTGAATTAAAGGTAGTACACTTCGTAATTTGCATCCTGTTCCCATCAACAGGGTGTTGTGTTTCGAGAACAAAATTTCGAAGATGACGCTTGTATGCGTCTTATCGTTCTACTTAGTAGCCACCTTGTCACCGACTTATAAGTACAAGGGCGATAAGAGCGGGAGGGTCGTATCAAAACGGCCCACGTTTACTTTTAAATGTCAAGGGCTGCTGCAGGAGTTAGGCACGTAATTTCAAGATGTCTGAGCTGGCGGACGCTATCGGCTAAGCCCATTTCTCAAGGGATGGCTCCTCTATCGGGTCACGGCTAAAAGTAGGCCCCTGTCTGTTTGATCTCGTTAGATTGGACTACTTTAGTCCGAAAACTTTGCAATATATAAAATTTTCTGGAACAAGGTCCGGATTTCTGTTCACACGTCTGAAAACGTGCGCAGTTCACATCGGGTTTGCCCATTTTCTAAAGAGTGATTCTTTCGTTATGGTCCTTGTTAAATCTATGGAAAGATGCGGTCGACCTATAGGGTGTTATCAGTGACAACGGTAGGAATTTTGTGGGTGCTGAATCCGCATTACGAAAAGCAATTGCGAATTGAAACGAGGACAAAACTGCAGAAATTGTTGAACCATAAGATTGGTTCGCATTTTAACCCGCGTGCAATCAGCCATAGAGGGGATATTTGGTAATGCATGATTCGTTCTTCGTAACAAATATTGGCCGCGGTTGCTGGTAATGCAGGCAATGCATGTAATACGTGGAACCTACTGCAGTGTGAATCTAGCGTCATTCGGGGATTACGGACATTGTTACTGTGGTACCGCGTCAATTGTTCCAACGACCACAGGCCATAGTAATGTCGGTGGTTGAACAAATGACTTCTGCGCACACAGATTGAAGCTTCGCAGCTGGATTTAAATAGCCTTAGCGGCCAGGATACGAAATTTAACACCTCTGGTGTTGTATTCTGGCCACATTGCCTTGTCTCATACGGAGGTCTTTTTCCTCACCGACAATGTTCGCTTAACATTCTCAATTAATAATACATGTCTCTCGTTGGTGTGTTCCATGTAAACCTGGAACGGCAGAGTAACAGCCGGACTTGGTAAAACCAATTTATATGTAAATTGAACATTCCCCAAAGTTGATCGCAGCTGTCGCATTCCCGTATATTTTACTGTCGGTCTCTTTCGAAAAGATGCGTTAGACTCAAGGTTTGCTCTTGTTACAGCTCGTCACTAGTGCATATCCTTGCCACGGCCACGACTAGAACTCCGGCCACGCTTTCGTGAGGCAACCATGTTTACCACTGCGCCATTGATTTCACAATAGGGCACGACTAAATCATGTGAACGCTCAACCACATTCGTTTATGAGTGGTGCTCCGATTGGCTGACTGCCTCGAGAGGATACAACAACTGCCCTGTGAACTCCAGTCGATGACCCTTCGATTAAGACTTCTCTGTAAGTGAAACAATAGAAATCGTTAACTTGTTCAGTGACAGCTGCGATCAATTATGGGTGATATTCAATTTATATAAAAACTAAAATCCCATATTACTCATCAGTAAATACTAGTTTATATTGCCGAGAAAGCTGGCGACGCTACTGTAAAGAACTGTGGTATACCAGTGGTGTTGAATTCGGTGGTAGTCATCAGAAGGCACAGCATACCGTGTGACCTCTTTTTCACATCCTATTAACCAAGCCAGGAGTCGGTAAAGTGAAAATTGGCAATGTTGGATACAGTGAGATAAAACAAGCATGCACTTGAAGCTATTATTTTGAAGACGGATGATTGGAACCGTCTTCCATTCAAATTCACCCCTACAATCACCGTTGTACTTGTGCCTCGAAGTCCGTAACAAGAACTAGAATGCAGTGTCAATGAGTACTTCTCACAGCTTTGTGGTCTACACCATCAGTGAGAAAAATACCCAACCGTCATCCTCGACCACATGAAGTAGGAAGCTGCTAATTTAGAAAGTTGCATCGTAAAATGGAAAAGGGACTGATCTGAAGTGAAAACGGAAACTCAGCCGCGTACCATCGAGCGTATTTCGTGCATATTAATGCGCACTTAACAGACAGCTTTCTAGTTAACTTCTGGCATGGTAGCAATGATAGACTGAAAACAGCATTAGCCTATTGAAGGGTTTCCGATAACCGGGTCACCTTTTGCCCGACTCGAAGTCTCGAATGTGCGTTTCAGGTCTACGCTTGAATTCATTCACTGACGAATATAAATTTCTCCGAATTTGACACATTCCAGCGCCGAATGAAGAGGGTTCATGTGACGCTTCAGCGAGCTACTCCTGGGACGTTGAAGTGTGCGAAGCGTAAGCCCAGTTTGCAATGGGTGGTTGGGTTTGTCTAGGATCCTGTGTGCACAGATTAGGTCACCTCTGCTATGTTGGTATAACAAAATTTATCCAATTCAAACAACCTGTTCAGTTAACTTAATGAACTAAGTGCACTGGTCCGATTTGTTGCTCTCCGTTAGACTCTCAACAAGACGGAAATCTGTCACTGGATATTAACGAGAAGCTTGGCTCTTTAATTCAAGATATGGGCGCACAAGCGAGTTGTACTTCAAGAAGCTTCTGTGATAACGTTTGTGTACGCATGTAGTTATTGTTGTGTAGTCAAAATCTAGAACATGCTTATCCTTGTTCAGGCGTTTCCTAATTCGTGTTATAATCAAATTCAGTTTTGTGTGACGGCATGCTTCTCGGCATTGTTCATGAACTCTCTAACTTCATTGTCTGCAGTTGGTCCATTCTGTTCACTTTTCGGCGGAAAAATTATCTTTTAACTTATTCTGTAACGTGTTTTGTTTCCTAGGTTTGCAACGAACTATTTGGACAACCTCTTGTTCCACTAATCTATCGGATTGATCTAGTGGGTGATCGCGCTCGCGATGCTTTTCTTTTCGTTTTATCCTTATCTAAAAGGGATGACGCCGTTGGATCCTATTTAGCGAATGAGTCAGATTTTTGTCCTGTGAGTTTTCTTCATCGTTCTAATTATTGTCATCGTCGCACAAGCCAACAACATTTCAACCTACTCGTCAATTTGTCTATTCCAGGTGCTGGCTGCTGGTTTGAGTGGTCTGTATTCAAATCTACCAAAGAAGTTAGTGCCTCGTTACTGTTGTACACCTCACAACCGTGACGCCCTTGGTGGTCCTGTTACAATAATGCAAGCAGCTTTCATCAACACGCCTTCATCGACATCCTCTCCAGCGGAATTACCAGTTGGTGGTGCCAGTTGGTATCAGTTGACTGAAATGGACTGTTGTCAGTCCGCCGATTTGCGTCGTTTTCTTGAAACCCTCAATTTGTGCAATTTGGTCATTAAGGTAACATAGTGTATGCCAGTTGTTCTTGACCATTTCTTGTTCACCATGCATTTTTAGGCTTCGACAACTCTGTCGTTCACGACACTGTTAAAAAATGGAGGTTGTGTGCAATGGAACATTTGGAGAGTTCTCTTTCGAGGCACCTGGTGTTGAAAAAAGTTTTGTAATGTTATCCACTTTGTTTGGTTCCGAGACGCGCGAAGTTGCGACCCAAATAGTTGATGGTTTGAACGATTCTTCGAATATATTTGGTGCAATTTGAAAGCATTTTTGAGTGAAATGTAGACCTTTTGTAGATTAAAATCGACCACATTGGCGGCATATGTGTGATTTTCACGGTTAGTCGATGGAAAAATTGCATTGTATTTATGATACCGATGCGAATCCAATTAAAGCTAGGACGTCCATCGCTTGGGTCAGACTAAATCGAAATATATCTCCTGATACTGTAGTTGACCAATGTAGTATTAAAAGTACACAAAAGTCGAAATGACCACTTGTTTATTACCAAGTAAGAACTAAACTTTCATCTTTCTAAATCGAATCTATTTTTATATTTAACACTCTTCACTCACGCCTTATTTGAATTGACTGTATCATTCAGCATCTGCGGAAGGTTGAGAATTTTTAGCTTCTATAAATCGAAAGCAGTGAAATTGGCTGCGCCTGTTGGGCTCCCCTCCGACAGGTCTCAGAACGAACGGTGACCCTGCGCACTGAACCTGCAGGTTTCTCCATGGTTTATGGTCTTCACCAAATTGTATACCATTCGTCCTTACGCGCTTGCTGTCCTCACTTTTGAATTTATTATGCCCATTCATTATCATCCACGTTCGCCGTGTCAATTCAGGAGATTGTTACATGGACCGTAGGGCGTGAATATTCAGCATCCGTACGACCATATTCGCAGCAGACAAAATATTTATTAGAATTATCATTTCAACAAAACTGTGAACATAAGCGAATTGCCGGGATTAATAAGATCGTGCGAAGTAGGGTATGACAGAGAAGTATATAATATATATATATATATATATATATATATATAATATATATTAATATATATAGGCCTGGATGCCGTGTAAGTTACTCAACCGCGCATGAAACCGTGAATATCCGCTACAGTAACACAAGAGAAGTTGCTTCCTCCATAATCGTTGAGTCACACGCTCAATGCTCGATGGATCTCCTGTCTCCCACTACGGCAGTAACCTCTGCGGACTGATCTGGCATCCTACTCAGATCTTTAATGATTGCTTGGTCGTGCGAACAAACGAAAGTTAAAAAAATCGTTTCCGTCAACTCTAGTATAGTGCCTTTTTCAAAGGAGACTGACCAAAATGTATCGGGTGGCACCAGCGAGTAAGCAACGAAGAGGTTAGGAAGCGGGTGTTTGGCGCTGATTGTCAAACGAGTTCTTTTGTTCAGTCGCTACATTACACAGACTGAGATGGTTGGGCATGTACTAAGGATGCCAGCTAGCCGTTTGCCAACACGGAGCACTGTTTGCGGACGCTGCGGCTGACTGGCGCAAGGTGCGAGTTGGACAGATGATGACCTGCCGTAGATAACTGAAATCGTTCACGATGAGGTTGATTATATGCAGATCGGGTCGCTCTCGGGCTGGGGCCCTCGCGACTCACAGAATCGGTGCTTGAGACATTAGGTGAGATGGCGGCTAATCGAGCTCAGTGGCGTGAATGCTGTCGTTGTTTGTCCGAGTTGTCTGTGAAGTGAGTGCACTTCATGATGCGGGGCAGTGAAAGCCATAAGGAAACCGTCTCGTTGATGACGCCTTACTTTCACCCACAGCTCGGTTGTTTGCTTGTAAAGTGTAGGCGCCTTGATTTTGTAT
>LOND01028868.1:47681-102681 GCA_014220965.1 Paragonimus kellicotti | reverse complement strand
TCATCATCATCATCATCATCATCATCATCATCATCATCATCATCATCATCATCATCATCAACAGCAATACATCGGTGGTTCACACTGATGCTTACTGCCACACAAACACGAAGAACAAAGGACAAAAAACTTATATAGGAAGAAGAAAAAAAAGAGAGGGAGGGAAAGTGGACCTAACTAAAAAATAGCTACGTCTATATTCAAACATACAACATCAAGGCGCCTACACCTTGCAAACAAACAACCGAGCTGTGAGTGAAAGTAAGGCGTCATCAGCAGACAGCTTCCTTACGGCTTTCACTGCCCCGCATCATTAAGTGCACTCACTTCACAGACAACTCGGCCAACGACAACATTCACGCCACTGAGCTCGATTAGCCGCCATCTCACCTAACGTCTCAAGCCACCGACTCTGTGAGTCGCGAGGGCCCCAGCCCGGGAGACGAACCCGATCTACAGTGACCAACCCCTTCGTGAACGATTTCATTTGTCTACGCCAGGTCATCATCTGTCCACCTCGCACCTTGCGCCAGTCAGCCGCAGCGTCCGCAAACAGTGCTCGGTGTGGCAAACGGCTAGCTGGCATCCTTAGTACATGACCCAACCATCTAGTCGCAAATGTAGCGACTGAACAAGAGAACTCGTTTGACAATCAGTGCCAAACACCCGCTTCCTAACCTCCTCGTTGCTTACTCGCTGGTGCCACCCGATACGAGCGATTGAACGCAGACATCGGTGGTCAAATACCTGGAGACGGTTCACGTCCTCTACTCTGAGTGGCCATGTTTCGCTGCCGTAAAGTAATACAGCCCTCACTGTTGTTTGATATACACGACCCTTAAGCTTTAGGGAAATACCTCTCTGTCGCCATAGGTGTCTTAGATTAGCGAACACCGCCCTAGCCTTGGAAATACGCGCTTCTATTTCATTCCCTACACCTCCGACGCCACCGCTGATGCAGCTTCCCAGGTATACAAACCGGTCAACAATCTCCATGACTTCATTATCTAACATTAAATCTACGTGATCACAACAATCTTGCAGAAGCACTTTGCATTTTGAGGCTGCAAAGCGCATTCCGAAGTACTTAGCAGAACGCGAAATAGCGTCCAGTGTTGTTTGTGCCGCTTGAAAGTTGTCAAACACAATACCTTATCGTCAGCATAATCAAGATCAGTCAGTCTTTCACCAGGTAGGAGGTCCACGCCGGCATCATTTGAGTGCCGCAGACAGTCCTCCATTATTTCGTCTATGACGAAATTGAACAAAAATGGCGAAAGGGGACAGCCTTGACGTACGCCGCTCCTGGTGCTGAAACTGTCAGACAGTTCACCGTAAACCCTAACCTGAGCTGAAGTATGGGAATAAAGCGCCGACAGTATGTTCACATACTTAGTCGGTACACCCCTACGTTTAAGCGACTCTAAAAGTGTAGATCGGTCCACCGAATCAAACGCACCTTTATAGTCGAGGAATACGGCGATTGTTGGCCGGCGGTACACATGACGCTGCTCCAGAAAGAGTAAAAATGTAATCTATACAACCCCGCCCAGGGCGAAACCCTGCCTGTTCTTCCCTAATGTTTACTTCCCGAACTGCAGTGAGTCGACGAAGTATAATTGATGCTAGAACCCTTGAAATGACTGGGGTCAAACTAATCCCTCTATGGTTTTCGCAAGAGCCCCGGGCTCCTTTCTTAAATATGGGAACTATTATCGAGTGACCCCAGCACGGAGGGATGGTCTCCGTCGTCCAGACAAGTTGAAACAACTGAGTCAATGCCTCTACTAACGCCTCTCCACCTTCTTTGAAAAGTGCCGGCACGAGATCATCTGGGCCAGCAGCCCTATTACGATTGAGAGCCGAAAGGCAATTGCGAACCTCAGTCTCAGTGGGTGGTTCCAAATCTACCGACCAGGGTGCTACATCACAAGTTTGTGGCGGCAACGCAATAGAAGCAGCAGGCCAACTAAATTGACCCTCAGTGTTCTGCCCAACGCTCTAACCTTCTGGACTTATTACAGACTAGTGTACCATCTACCTCGCTGATAGCTTCACTGACCGACGGTCGCCTGGGACCGGTGGCACGGATCAGCTTAAACAGTTTACCGATGTTCCCTGAGGCAAATGCGGTCCATTTGACGGTGCCTACATGCCTAAACTAGTAATGGACTCAAAGTAGTTTGTGGTCAGTGAAAGCCGTAAGGAAGCTGTCTTGCTGATGACGCCTTACTTTCACTCACAGCTCGGTTGTTTGTTTGCAAGGTGTAGGCGCCTTGATGTTGTATGTTTGAATATAGACGTAGCTATTTTTAGTAGTTAGGTCCACTTCCCCTCCCCTCCTCTTTTTCTTCTTTCTTCCTATATAAGTTTTTTTTCTTTGTTCTTCGTGGTTGTGTGGCAGTCAAGCATCAGTGTGAACCACTGATGTATTGCTGTCTATGATGATGATGATGATGATGATGAAAATGTCTCTGAGAATACGACAGCTGCGATCAAGTGTAGGTGATGTTCTATTTATGTAAAACAAAATTCCCTACTACTCACCGGTTATCAACAATTGTCACATACTTTTTTCTCGGATTCGCGGTTGCTCTGCTCCTGGTCAAGGTGCTAGTAATGTTGTGTGAAGAAGATGACTCCTGAGTTTATGGCTTGTGACGTTTTCACACGCGATTTGAACACTTCGAGGAATAGATCAACTGGCATGTGGCAGTTTACTGAGCTATGGTGATGAAGATTGTACGTTTAGTTATCACATTTCCGACAATCCTCCTTCCGAGTTCAGCGTGGCTTAGGAGTCAAACTCGTTTAAACGTAAATAAGTTCTGGGTCGCCTCCTACTTTCTCCACCTCTTTTCAAAATCGACGACATGTTTTTGTCATTCGTCCTCTATACAGGACGTCGATGAGGTGCCTCTTGATCGAGGCTTGTCGACACTCACGGCTCTGTTTGTAAACGGCATCCGTATCACACCTACGGAAGCAGTAAGTCTGTCTCTATCGTGTACAGGATCCTCATGAGTCTTATAATTTGGCGGTCCCGGAAACGTGGAGAAAACCATGTAGGGAAAAAATTGGCAGGTTTTTCGGCCTGGTCGTTGGTGTATTGATCATATCTTCATCTTACTTACACATAAGCACTTCTCTGTTTAAACGATAAGCTTGCCGTTCTGGAACTCAATCGCTGCGTTTTCTTTAGTTGTTCCACATCCAGTCTTATGACTGCCTCCATCAAAGTTGAATTCCAGTCAACCGTGCAAGCAGTTTCAGTAACACGGTTATTATTTTTGGCCAGCCTTCCCGGGATATTTACACTTCAGGCGACGTTTAACAGGAGCTCCCGACCTTCTTTCTCCGAGCTAATGAGTACATCATATTCTGAAATGAGCACTTGGAGTAAAGCTTTTATCATGCGGTAACCTAACCGGCGTTGGGTGTGTACATGACGCCGCTTTACTTAACTCTTCTGCAGACAACATGTAGACCATGTTGAAACAATGAACTGACTTCTGATCTTTTTTGGGTGCACTTTATGCCTTCAGATTGTAACGTGCTACAAGCTGGCGTTGGCTCACATCTTATCTCTGTTGTTGCGTGCAAACTGCGTGGGATTGCTGTTCACATTACCTACTTGCGTACTCTCAGTTCATCATCTTTTGATATCGCTGACACGCTGTCCATTAGTATTACCACAGCATGTAATGCATCTACCATTTGTAGCGTCACAAACGGTCCTGTTGTCGATTAATGGACGGCTGATATGCTCGTGTACGCTCACTGTTGCACTGCGGATCAGAGACCTGGTTCATTCATGCGAAAAATGTGCGTAACTATTCTGGACATTTCACCAACCTGATCACCAGTTAATCTGGTTATGTGAGCAACGCGGTTATCTATCGGCCAATATTTGAGAAAGCTTCAAGTTCGTGACCGGTAACCGAGTTAATGAAAATACACAATCTCTATCGTTTGGGTCACGTATTTTGTATACTGACGGAGTGTCAAGTGCACCACTCATTTCAACTCGGATTCTGTTTACTGGAGTAAACCTCAGAGCGAAGAACTGGCGACCTGTTGTGAAGATTTTGACCGTTCTACTGAGCAAGGTTGCGGTTGCCAATTTAATGAATAACTCCTTTTGGGCACAACGATGATTTTACTCCTTTGGCGGCACTTGGCCTAGTAAGTGTTTGTTCCACTCTTCGATAATGTCTGTGAGCCTCAAGTCTTATTAATGATGCTTTTTGTTCGTCCACACGATGCGATGGAGGACGTCAGTATCTTTCATTCACATGCCCTAACCTGATGTGCACGGCTCCCAACTTTTTGGTTAACGCGACTGCGCCTCTCATCTGTGCAAGTTCTCCATCTTTCTAGTGTTCATTTGCTCTTCTTCTTCTTTGATGTACGCAGTCCGCGGGTATGAAGGGGCATCGGGTGGTCTATGTGGTGTTGGCTTAAATCACGTGGTCCGTAGTGTGTTGCTCGTTGTGCGTTCATCGTGTTTTCATAGATTCAGGAGTGTTACTGCCTCACACGTTACATTTTACAACGAACCCCAAGAGATACCTTATCAATATGAAATGTGTACGCGCTAATGAAGAAAATTGCCTTGCGAATTCGAAAAGGCTGCATCAAGACAAGTCAATAGTACACTTTATGCATCCCGAGAAGTGCATTTTAAGCTGTATTGGACTGAAGCAAGTAACTTAAACAATGTAAATGACCCATAATATCGCTGTTCTTGAAACGGGCCCATTTTATGTCTATACACTTACACGCCAATGTATGCACCGTACTCATCTTATCACGCCCACGCGCTACAACCATGTGACTGCGGCCAATAACGATCTTTTTGTGGATATTGAAATTCCACTGGTGTCATCGAGTATTCCACTTAAGCCAAATTTATCAGTGTTCAACTCACCTCAGTACAAACGTCCGAAATCGGTTTTCGCGATCCTGGAACCGATGAAGTGTTCACTAGCCAAACATCCTCTGAGAGACGTTTGAACTCATGGAACATTAGTGGTAAACTGATTGTTCCTCTGAAACCTTTGTTCATTGAAGTGTCTTCATGAGCAACACAACAGCCCTTGGTTGCGTGTTTGGGAAATGTGCATGTTCGCGACCGATTACCGAACTATGACGATTGACAGTCACGTACTCAGCATGTCGACAGAACGCCTGCTGCGGCTCGCATTGCTCTGTTTGACTACTGATGGTTAGAATAAGCCGCAATGTGGCCGGGCGATGACCTGATCCCGGGCTATGAAAGACTTGACTGACCTGCCGAGCAAGGTTAGTAGGTACCGTCCACTTGGTTGGAAAGTTCGTAACCATCCACACCGGTGGATGGAAACACTTTCTGACATAGCATTGTATCACAGTCGGTGGCGACCGTGTATCCGCAAATTTGTTGACTCTCATTTTTTGTGACGCTTCACTATTTTTCCTCCTTACACTTAAATTAGATTTATTACTCTACCTGTGCTGATTTATTACTTTCTGAATCACAATCAGGGCCAACACCTTTTTGGGCCATACGACCTAGAGTTATAGCCCAAAACTGAAAATAATGATTTCGGAGTTCTCCAAAGTGGCGAGTGTGTCGGGTGAACACATCTAATACACTATTCAGCAGAGTACCTCCAGGTAGTCGCGAGATATGATCAAGGTCTAGGACAGATGAATCACAAACCACACCGTAGATCAAACAAGCCTCCACTGAGAGGACTGTTCTTGACGGACGTAAAATAGGGGTTAAAAACCCGCAACAAAAAAGTCAGCCAAACGTACAGAACTGGACAGAAGCGTGAAGGATGCTGGAGTTAAGAATGTGCTGAGTTGTGCACTGATTTTCCCGTTAACAGACGCAAACACATGACCGGTGGGGTAACGTGCGTGTATGGCTAAAATGATCTTGCTTTGTTCAACGGATTTTCGTTGTGGTGGTCCAAAGGTGTTAGTTTAGGCCGGAATTTTAGGCAGACGTATCACTTTGTAGGATTTACTTTGACAACCATAATGACAGTGGGAATACGCCATCAAAATAATACATCGGCACCGCCGTACGCAAGCTTCTACATAAAGCATCGGTTCTCACTTAACCGCTAGTTGAGCGGTTTAGTGGATTATAGACAACAGACGGTAAACAGGAAACACTAATCTTCCGTCGTAAGCCTAGGTGCGGTATGAGTGAGCGTGCACAGTGCGTTGTTATTCTGATTTTGTTAGCTGTTCGCCATGTAAGAGAAATGGTGGGCAGAATCGATTCCGTATAACGAGAAACGACGCCAGAATCAAAATGGAAAACAGAGAACCCTGTGACAGTATGCTGGGTTAAACTATGAGAAACAAGTCAGTCAGAGATCGTGCACTTATAGTTAGGTATTGTACCGTCAATGCAAAATGCTGCAGGTCGCTATTACAACTGTTACAGTTTGTGGTCAGGGTGCTGGTTTTCCGTCGTCTACATTGTCAGCGTTCTGAAGGTTCTCTGTTGACTTATCTAAGCGTTTTGGTGAAACAATAGTCCGATCCTTGTTTCTTGTTGAAATGTTTCAAATAATTGAAACTCCGCAGAAGTCATGTAAAACAATTTTGGTTTCGGCGAACAGAACTGTTTTCGATAAATTCTCATCTTAGGCTGGTACAATTATATATCAAATCAAGTAACAGTAAGGGAAGTTATTGATCAAAAATAGTACGAGGGTAAGGCGATTGGGTAAAACACAACACACGACTTCGTTGTGGTTTGGTTATGGTAATCCCAAGGTGTGAACGAACAGACAAATCCGGTTGACGTAATCGGATTGCGACCGCCTCGGCTATAGACAGGATGCGCCACTTGATCTTTCGTGACGCGGTGGCCGGGACACGGTAGACAATGCGAAACGCTCTATCCGGAGCGAAGCCACGCCGGGCAGTGTTCACGAATTCTTTCCGATAAACGCCTAGTGGTGCGACCAATGTATGCTGAACCACAGGAACAGTCAAATGAATAGATCAAAAATGAGGCAGCACTGTTAGGCATATTATCTTTCAGATTAAGTGGCACCGTCCGTTTTGAGTGGAACGTTACGACGGGACTTGCAGCATAGTAGGTACTGCCGATCGCATCAGTTAGTTGGCGCGTTATCAGCTCGGCTGCTGCGTCCCCTTTGAACGGCAAAGTTATATAGATCTTTTTCTTATCAGTTGTGTTTACTGGGGCTTGCATTGGTCTCTCTTGCATGTTTCTGGTAATAAATTTCTCAGGATAGGCATTACTAGAAAGGATATCCTGTAACATGCTTAGCTCCAATTCTATCGTATCTTCCGTACAGATTCTTTTTGCTCTATTTGTCAAGCAGCGTACAAGGCCCGTTTCAGACTAATCGGCACATAGCTGTGGAAGTGTAGATATTGCCCACTCCACATTTTCTATCTATATAAAGTTCACTGTAACGGTCCGTCTGGTCTGCGTTAGTGCTGCTTCCGAAAATGGTATGCGGTCATCCGTTTCTTGTTCCAAAGTGAACACGATGTTCTTATGCGCCTTGTTAAAAACGGTCAAAAGCTTCTGTGAATCTTCCGTTTTGTCCACTACGCAAAAAAACCGTCTACATATTGTCGATAATAACTGGTTTTAATAGTTTCTTCCAACTCGTTATTCTCGAGCATGCTCATAAAAATGTCAGCCAGTACCGGGCCTAACGGTGAGCCCATAGCTACACCATCAATCTGGCGATAAAGCTCACCATTGAATTGAAACTGAATGTTGCTAGTACAGGAACATTAATAACTCCTTCAGCTCAGTCACAGGTAGGCCGACGTTAATCCGGCGACTTTCGATATAATCACATAAAATTGTATTGTTTCGACCAGGGGGACATTGGTAATAGGGATGAAACATCTAAAGATAGCATTTTCTTGTCGGATACATTGAGTTTAGAGATAGAATCAACGAATTCAAATGTGTCTTTCAAACTGTATTTCGTAACTTCTCTCTTAGCCGGCTTCAGAATCGCCACGAAGCCATTGCGCAACAGCATGATAGGGCGAATTACACATGTCGAGTATCGGTCTAAGCGGTACTTCCGTCTTTGTATATCTTTGGCAGCCCGTACAGCCGCGCTATGCGGACTACTGTTGGACAAATGCGTTCGGATACATGTGCACTAATGGGGTCACTCCGTCTATACCGTCATAGAATCCTCGAAAACCTCTCTTCAAGTGCCACTGTCTTATCTTTCTCGGATTTCTCTTTCTGAAATTACGTTTTATCGGACAAAATATCATTTTCGAAATGTAATCACCTCTATTCAGCACAACAATTTCGGCCTCCTTATCGGGTTTTCTGTGTCTGTAATCCGTGCTCATTCTTCAACGTTAAAGATAAAAAATCATCAACTATGCCTGGTAGTTTATCATCTTTGACCATATACTCACCTACGATTTCACAAGTAACTAAATCTACCCGCTTAAAACTTGGATAAAACGATTCAAACCAGGCTGACTAAATAATACCAAAATATCAGAATAGTCCGACTAATGTTTAATTTTCGAGCTATCCACTGGTTACCAAAATATTCAAATATATGAATCGCTTTGAAGCTATACAATCCGATCACAGGAACGACGCCAAAATGCGAAATTAAAAGCGGTTTAACATGAGACCTTATGGAACAATAACACTTAGAGGTTGTAGGATTGAAACACCAGTGTCTGAATTTCAGTAACTCTTAGTGGCCCTCACTGATATGGTACAACTTGGTCTCGTGAGAAAAGGCTCATCAGAACCAATTGATCACCAATCGAAGATGGTAGGAAGTGCGCATTTGATAGTGACTGCCGGGCGAGTTCTTTTGTTCAGACCTAACATTTGCACATACTTAGATGGTTAGGCCATGTACTAAGGATGCCAGCTAGTCGTTTGCCACATCAAGCACTCTGCCGACGCTGCGGCCGACTGGCGCAAGGTGCGAGGTGGACAGATGATGACCTGGCGTAGACAAATGAAATCGTTCACGAAGGGGTTGGTCACTGTAGGTCGGGTTCGTCTCCCGGGCTGGGGCCCTCGCGACTCACAGAGTCGGTGGCTTGAGACGTTAGGTGAGATGGCGGCTAATCGAGCTCAGTGGCGTGAATGTTGTCGTTGTTTGTCCGAGTTGTCTGTGAAGTGAGTGCACTTAATGATGCGGGGCAGTGAAAGCCGTAAGGAAGCTGTCTTGCTGATGACGCCTTACTTTCACTACAGCTCGGTTGTTTGTTTGCAAGGTGTAGGCACCTTGATGTTGAATGATTGAATATAACCGTAGCTACTTTTAGTAGTTGGCCCCCTTCCCGTCCCCTTCTTTCTCTTCCTCATTCTCTTCTTACACAGGATTCGGAGGTATGTTCAGTGCCTACCTGATCTTGTAATAACACTTCATATTGAAGGTGTAAAGTGCATAGCACACACCAGTCGTGTTATTCAAACCGTTCAGCATGGTCTACATTGTTTTCTGCGGAAAAATCAAATAATGCATTTTTCTGTCCTCATATTTAATGTCGGTCAGCTTACAACTTGATAGAAGCTCTACTCTGAGAACAACGTATCCTCTGGGTGCTGCTTATAATGTGTCGTCCGTCACAAAATTGACGGGGATCGAGGAATTCGGGCATCCCTATCAAACGATATGTGCAGTTGGGAACGCTCGATCTGCTCGCCCGTAAATGTAAACTTCGCACTCGAAGTGGGAGTGTAACGACTTCAACTAATTGACATAGTTTACCGGGACCCATCAGCGATTGGGACAGTTTCGGAGAGCATTTTGGGCACCTACGACCAGACCGGAAGCTTGTCTATTCTCGTGTATTCTTCTCTCTGTGTTCTAGAAGCCGCCGGAATACGAGAACTGTAAGCAGCTTGAATGTGGTATAGAGAAGACTAATGCCACAATGGTTGTCACGTGGTGGGAATGACTTAATGGGCGCCAGTCATGAGATACCTCTTCAGTCTTGCGCATGAAACGAAGGAGTTTGATCAGCTCGGACAACAATCGCACCCACCGTCTTTGAAAAATGTTGAGTAACGACGGTTTGGATTTGGAACTTTATTGCATTTCGATATTTTAATCTTCCGGGTCACTTCAGTTTTCGATGGAGGACCGTTTGGAATGTGATAACTCACCACACAATCTCCACTATCCACAACTGATTGAGGTAGCTTATACCAGTTGAACTGTTCTCCCAAGTGCTCGGTCCATTTGTCTAGTCGCCACGACAGTCTGTAAATTTGTGAGCAAACTTTCTCACATACAGACTCACAAACACCTTGCCGATGGCCAGTTCAGTCAGCAATCGGGGAGAACGGCCCTTCAATTATTCGTTAGTAAAAATGGTTTCTCGATCTCTGACTTGTTCGGAGAAATAAGCCTTACGGTTTCCATGCAAACTCTATTTTTGCGTCTCAGTTCGCGATGTACTTCTTCGTACACAGATGGCGATCAGTCAACGTTTGTGCGTAGTTCTACTGAATTGACAAGAATCCACTTCTGTCATTTATGAGTTGCTCCGTTTGTAACAGATTTCTTCACAAGAGGTTCCCACAGCTATAGCTTTGTATCCAACGCTAATTCGGTTAACTCCATTGTTTTGAATCTGACAATGTTGGCCCTCAGTGCCATTTGATAGGTGTTTGATGTGCCGTTTTCGCTCAGTTTCCAACGATGTGCTTCGTGTGTGCTTACATGTGATCTCCTAGCTATCGCTAAAAGAAGCCGGACAAGAAAACATTGTGGTCGTCGGAGTCATGGTGGTTGCTCAAAAATAAACGGCAATTTTCCAGGGCAGCGATGATTGCTAATACTCCCCAGTCGATTTTGCCGTGGACAGGAGGCTTGGGAGGCCCACACCGAGTCTGTAACTCGAAAGCTGAACTGCGAGACAACAGGGGTAGGGTTTTTATGATAGACCCCATCCGGAGCTTCTGACTCACTCGACAATGAAGGTGTTTTCTAGCCCTCGAGCCTAGTGAATAGGATATTACTGTCTGCTTCTAATCACTGTTGCGCACACTTGATGTATTCGAAGCTACATCAGGATTTTGATTGATGCCGAAAGTCTTTTCGACCGTATTGGATAATACGCCGGCGGTCACGGTCAACCGTTGGGCGATCGGAGTGCTTTGTTTGAGGGTACCTTTTCTAACCCCCTTCTTCCTGATACGGAAGACAGCAGTGCCGCAACTATAACATGCTGTGTGTTCAAGGAATGGTACCTCAATATCCAAGCACGTCTACGCGGCCAATAGTGCGAGATACAACCTTGAGTGTAGCTGCCGTTCGTCGTACCGTTTCCCTTTGGCCTGTTTGACGTGGTTTTATCCGAGAACCCCGAAGTTCTACTCAGCCTAACCCCCGAGATCGATGCGATTCTAAAGCCTGTCTACCATCTCAAGGTTGCGGCAAAGTTCTAATTTTGTCTTTCGGTCGTGCCAGGGTGCCGACTGTGCTATCAATCTATTGGCCACAAGGACTCTGATTGATCCGAAAGCTCGTGTTTCGGCTATTTGTAATGATGAAACTTTCTTTCCGTCCTCTTTTAAGTTAGTCTGCATTCTGGCCTGATATATCTGATTACTAACCTCGAACCGACGCCACTTCTTCGTGTATTTCATGTTATTTTTTTCATGTCGCTACTTTGTTTCTGTCGTTCGTTTGAACGCTTGTTGTCTTAAGAGTCATTCTCCGAGTAATGTTTGCCTTTCCCGTCCTCCGGATACACAAATATTTCGTAGATGCCTGGGCTCCTTAGCGTATTTAATCTCATACAATGAATTCTGTATTGTTATTTACTTTGTCGTGCCGTATCCGAACTATATCCGCCGTCGGTCTTTCACAGTTTTTACCCATAATGGCCAACCTTCATTGTGTTTTTCGACCGGTCCATTAGCTTGTTCGTTTGTGGATGGTACGGGCATATTCGTAAACGTTGAATTTTCCAGATCTTTAGCATTTCGTGAAGTCGTTCCCTCTTACAACGTGGATCCCTATCCGTGATGACTGCCTTCGGCACTATAATTCGAGGCAAGACGTTGATCACCAAGACGTACATAACCTTTTCACTCATTTGATCATGATTTTGACTAGTTTCTATTAATCATAGAGAATGACCTATCATTGTCATTATACAGCGATTTTCTCCCGGGCTTAGGAGTGGACCAGAAACATGTATGTCGCATATGTGCCCTGCTCGCTGTCCTACAATAAATTTGTATCGGCGATAATGCTGTCGTTTATTTACCCTGTTACTAGTCAAGGCACATCGGAATAAAATCACCTGCATCTTTTCGTACTGTAAACCAATATATCTCTTGTCGTAACAGATCAACCATATATTCTGACCTCATATGAACACCAGCATGTGCGAGTTCAACTGCCGTTTCCCTCTGGTCGAAGTGAACGCAGTTGTCATGGTCCCAACTCGTCCTGCGCTTTCGCATCATTAGCACGGCTGTTTTGCAGTTATTGTCGATGTGTAATGGCTTATTCATCCCCGAAGTGTGGTTTCTGTCAGCATTTCGCATGCCTGAGGATCTTGTTTTCAAATGGTCAGTGTTTGCTGGAAATCAGTAATCTGTTCACGCGAACGGCATTGATGTACAGCTCATGCTCGTGCATCGGCTACGACAACGCGCCCGATGTATTGTTTTTATCTTTATCGTGTCCGATGGTGAACCTGAACCCTTGTAGTCGGAATGTCCAGCGCGTCAGTCATTCGAGGATATCCTCCGCCGTCGACAGCCAGTTGAGTGTTTTATCCTTTTAACTATGAAAGGTTGTCGCTGTCAGGGATCCTCCATTATTCTAACGCATTGGCGATGATCAAACATTCTCCCTAGATCTATTACATCCCCGATGCTTATGCCTTTTGAGCTCCAACTGCCATTATCCAGAGTCGATCGTGTCACCATTATTTAAAAAAAAAGAAGCACATGTGGGTTTAACTCGTATGCTCGAACCTACTCTGATGTATCAGCCCAAGCTACCGCGTCAATAAAGGATACTCGATATGTCTGACTTTTAGTTAACGTTCCTCGCATAGTTTCTTTCGATAGAGTGTTGAAAGACGCTGTGTAAACTTGTTGACCGAATTTTCCATCGTTACGGAAATCACAATGGACGATCCGAACGCTTGCCAAAGTTTTAGTTGTCGGAATCAGACTCCATTACCGTTGGTTAATTTACAGTGTTTCGCTTCATCTGTGTGATTAAGCCTGCATCATCAGTTGCAAAATGTGGACTGGGAGTTTCCAATATCAATAGGTGCTTCTGCTTGATACCCAACGTTGGACGCCACTCTTAGTTATTTGAGTTACTAAGTAGTTGCTACCACAGCTGCAGCTTTTTAAACAAATTGCTTCCGTGTGCACTTTCCCCTTGCCGGCTATTAAGAAAATTGAAGTGAGGTCATAATCGAATGCAATTCTTGCACAAGTGGCTCTGTACTGTTCTCGTCCCAGAGCCTTTATGGTCAACACTATCGCCTGTGTTACTGCTTGTCAAAAATCCAGTGCATGTGGCTTAAGATGTCGGTGATGATGTATAAGTTATACAACTGCATTGCTTCCGAACCATCGTTTTGAAGACATTTCGCTCAGTCGGTTGTTGGAGAAAGCTGCAGAATATGGTGGGATTCACCGAGTTACTTCATTTGTAGCGACTCGGACGAGCGATACCTGCACTCCTTGCCGAACATCCCGAGTAGTAGAAATCAGTTCAGCCAGCAGCGTCATGATCTTTATAGGTCAGATATTTTTTTTTAAACATCCGAATCTTCACTGGCGAGGTAATTCGATATTCACCATATTTTCGTGGTTTATTGATGTTATAAGGATTGTGCAATTCTGTAACTTACTTTATTCAATTGAGGTACGTTGTATTTTACCGTCTTGGATTACCACTTGACGTGGTGAGCACATGTGGTCGTCTATTTCAACTCAAGCTGGCACACAAAGCGCTACATCCTACCGAGTGTTGAAATCAATTCGAGCCTCAGTTTATCTGCGCAAAGCAAATAGTAGTGAAGTGTGATGGCTCACCTTGAAAGTTCCACCAGCCGTTTTTGTTTAGCGTTTGGCATTCATACATTGTTGTAGCACAATGCCACATACTATGTTTGGGTCACAACGCACATCTTCATCGCCCTTTTGTTTTCGTCAGCTTGATCCACAGTAGTGGCCGTCGTCAAAGACATCCCAGACACTGACACACACAACAAGAATGGAAATCAAGACTCAACATTTGACCCAAATGGACAAAGTAACAACATATTTAGCTAATGTTCCAATCAGTTTACTCCAACTTATTTATAAAAACAACTGCATTTATTGCGAAAAGGTTTGCCGATCAAAAGTTCATTGATTTGAATACGCAAGCTTCTCCGTGCTGCTTGTTTTGTCATATCGCCTTTAAGTTGTATCGCACCCTGTGTATGCTGCAGAGTGACGTCCCAAAACTCAATTCTGTAACCTATTCCAATATTTTGTTCCCTCACTTTTCGCGTTTCATCGCTCCTAATGCAACTTCTTATGTGCCAGAACGTGTTGACTGCTTCCACGGCGTCGTTCGTAGCATTACTTCTGGGTGGTCGCAGCACAGTTTCGTGCACAGTTTGTATTAGTAACCTTCAAAACGAATTTATGCGACCAAGGTTAAGGCGGTTTTGCTCCGTAGTTGGGGCGTTGTCGATTTATGTTAAGTGTGTCAGTTGTACTGTATTGTCATGACTGTGTGCACTTCGAATGGTATGATTGAGTGAATAGTGGGAAGGTTTTACCGTTGCTTTTATTGCTGGTCAAACGGTTCAGTTACGTTAACAGTGTGTCAGACCATGTGTTAAGATTGCCAGTCCATCGTTCTTCACGATGTGGGTTCTTTGTTCACTATTGATCAAGGGTGATCCGGTGAAAAGTTGGGGTCTGTGTGTCGTACTCCAGCTCTCCAACTTTTGATATCGTGATGCGTCGCGTCTCTCTCCAGGGAGGTTGACTGAACTAAGGGTTATAGAGGTAATTACTTATATGGGACTCTGACGACATAACAGCTGTTCATGAATGTTAATCACTAATGTATACCTTCGCTAACCACTTATGTGTTGTTCAAAAGTACACCGTTAGTAAAATTTTATTATAGCGGTTACCTCTCGTAGAATATCGAGCAACGTTATTGCAGACCGTTTGTTATTTCTCTATTTATGTGCAATTGAATCCGATAGATCTTTTCCACTTATATCTTTTCAAACAAAACGAAAGCCACTGTTTTATATCTTGATTACTATTATCCACTTATTGTTCGCTTAAAGTCCACTTCAATGTTGTTTTATTTTTTTATTCACGTGATTTCAGATATCCCGTCCATGTGTTCAAACAAGCTTGTTATATTACATCGAATCCGGATTTTTAGTACCTGTTCTCGGGTCTGCGTTGAATCAGGTAAGGGTAAATTCGTGGTTACAGATGCTCATATTTATGACGTTATATGCTATTTTGGTAATAAGCATTTGATGTGCGGGTTGTGTGGTATTCCTCTGTAATGTGAGCTTTAGCTTATTTCGTTCACACTTTCGTTGTTGTAGACCGTATCTGTGAGGTGCATTTACATCAATGGTCGGTATAATGTGCATGATGTGCGAATCATAAGCTTAAAGATAAAAAGTCATCCTTGACGTTCATGCCCTAAAACAAATAGCTCAACAACATCCTTGATCGAACATTGGAGCCATTGAAGGTCATTGATTGTTTCCTTCATTATCTAGGCTTACTTGTGCCAACAGCGTTATCAAGGTTGGTTTTCGCTAGCTTTAGAGACGACGTTTGTCGCTGGTCTGTTTGGTCCCCTCGATCTCTGACTCATGCCTGTTTTCAGGTGGACCAGATTACCGTTATGCTACCACAAACCGTAGTTCAGACGCAATCAAGCATGCTTTTTATCAGCAGCTGCCTTGCCTTCTAAATAGGACGCGGCGCACAGACAGTGTAGCACTAGCTGTAGACTTGAACTATCAAGTAAGCAAACCAATTGTTGAAACGCGTGACTTGAGTGGCCCACATTTTTACGGTACTCGTCGAACAGACAAAAGTGAGTCTTTTGCAGCCCTTTACTCATAACGGTCTGTTTCTGGCAAGTACTAATTTTCGACGTTCTAAACATCATTGTGCTACCCTTCGACTCCCAACGACAAGTCACTCGTGGACACAGATTGACCACATGGCCGTCAGCTATCGGTGGCGTAGATGTTTCCAAGATTGCAAGTCAATCTGGAGCACCTGTGTGGATTCCGATCATGCACTGTTATGTGCCAATCTCTCTGTACGCCTTGATGGGAGGCCATTTCGCCGTCAGTCACAGATTGACTTATCTAAGCCGGCAGAGCCACAGCGCTTTACGCTTACCGATGCACGCTTGCCTCTAGTCTAGGACCCCACTCACCAGACGACCGGTGTACGTTGGACACATATAGAGCAAGCAAAGCATGTGGTACTACTGCTCGTTCAGCTACCACTCACTGTCTCTATACGATCACTGGGAATTCTGGAAGCTTGAAGGCGAGTACAATTCAGTTCGCAAGGCTACTCGCCTAAAATTCTGGAAGCGACTACGAGGGGGTCGCGAGGCCTAGTGGACACAACACACCGTCGAGATGGAACAAGTCACTGTTATCGAGAACTGTTGGCTCATACGTCCTTCGAATAGGGTCAAGCTATTCAGGGTGCCCGGCACACTTTGCATATCCGTTGGAGTCCGTGATTCGTATGCCTTCAGTTGTTCATGGTTGATGGAGACTGGGAATGTCTGCATGTCGGACAGATGGTATGCCGTCAAGGGGACCCATGTGCTTCCGTTGGGACCTCTGAAACCTTTTTGTGGTAGTGCATAACATACTTATTGTCGCAGTGCCGTCAAAGATCTCAAGTGGCATCTTATAGGAGACCTGATTGCTAACCGTGAATCCACCACGCCTTGGTAGTCCTACCGATCATTGTTTGCGACTGTCTATTCGCCGAGAGAAATTCGCTTATTCCATAATCAACCTCCACATGGAAGGTCGTTTTGAAATCCGCAACTTTGGACGCGCCGAGTGGCGTTGAGCTAGGCCACCTGTTTATCCGCGTGCCGCATAGGTTATTAGTCTCTTCCTGATTTGAACCACACGCTTGACCTTTTAAGTCCCTCAGTAGCGAAATACGTAGTCTTGTAACACGACGCTTTTCTCACGTGCTCGCATGCTATTGAAATCTAGCGTCATTGCTACCACCAAACTCTTAATTCATCCGAAAGTCTTATCTTTGATAATGCTCCACTATTAATTTGTAGTTCAGTTTATCCATTTTTGCTAGCTGCCCAGCGTTTTGTGTGAGGCGCACCGTGCAATTCACTCAGAGTAGTTTGTGGTTCCGGAAATCTAAAGAGTACCTGCTTTGCCACCGACCGACGGTCGTGTTGCCATTATAAGGACGGTCGATTCACTCTGGTAGGCAATCTGAATGTTTGGATAACTTATCAAATGTACGTGCGGGTGGTGCCATCGGATTAAAGTTTGGTGTTCCGTGAACGATATTGTTGATCGAAAAATGTGCCTGCACATTTGACGGTCTTGGGCCATCCGCTTTTACATGTGGCACCCATAGTCCACTTATTAAAGAGAAGCATATTGCAGTATTTGAGGGGCGTTGTAATGTGCTACGAACATTAAGTTTCGTCACCAATATTATTCCTAGAAAGTCGTAAAGATTTCAGTAAGAAAGACTTTCTCAAGTCAACGATCATGTGGATTCAGCTGTTGTACGCGTTTAAGTGCCGTACATTTTGTTTATGCCGGGAACTGTTGCTAAGCCCAAGTTTCTAGCACCTTCAGCAGTCATACAATTGCAGTAACCTCCAATTTTTAAGGAATTGCTCCGAGGGATCTGAGTACGATAGGGCCCTTATAGTTGTGTGCATTGCTGATGCCTTTCAGCATGAGCAGAACTTAAGTAGTGCTTATTTTCTAAGTGGGCTGGCTGAAAAATCTGTGGAATGAGAAATCTACAATCGGCCAATCAAAATCCTCTACCTTCCATCAGTAGTTCATTTATAATCGATTCATCTATCCGTCAGCATTATGCGTATCTATTAGTTCGACTTCATGTCATATTTTGTGATTTTATCGGCATAAGGACAATCCGACCAGTCCTAGTCATAGATGTAATCATCCTTTAAGTAGACTGTCTCTTTTCACAATATCCAGGTCAGGCTTACAGATCGATCTATAGGGTTGAACGTGGAATTCGTGAATTATAATCATGTTGGACCTGTTTGCTTTCTTAGAGAGCCAATTGTGTTATATCACCAGCCTCGGTATCACGAGTTTAGGACCATTTTTGATTAATGGCATTGGCGGGTTGTTGTTGTCCTCGTGGACTTCGACGTCGGAGATCACCATCGGCGCTATTATCTTTGCGTGTACTCACTTCAGCCTTGAGTGTTCTCTCTCTTAATGGAAGGTCCGGACACGCTGGCGGGGGGAAACATACCTTGGGTTTCTCATCCAGTTGCTGCATACGAGGCTGCACATTATATTACAGAGTTTGATGATGTTCTTATACCTTAATAACTCCACTTTCTAGGTCCCGGAAATGCCTTCGTTGGCAGTGATCACTCTGTTCCCAACGTGGATCTCGATTGACGATTTTCACGGAGGGATGGGTCATTGGATGCTGGCATTCCAATAAACCTCGGAACTGTTCGGTCGAGGCAGTTTATTGAACCTATCCCGCCTGTTGGGTACTACTTGATTGACGTTATTTGGAATTCTTAACCCTCCACCGTTGATTGCTGCACAAAGGAATGCAATAGCTATATCGGTGCGTAGGCGTATCCTGTTATTGACAGTTGACCTAATGGTTTGGTTCAGAAATCGAGTAAATGACTGCGTCTTACTGGTGTAAATGGACGAGTCGAGCATATAGATGCGTTTTCAATATTTTGATTTGCTGATACGGTCTCACCTAAGTAGCAGTCGCTTCCTCATGCTATCTCCCCACCAGCTTCTGAAGATTGATAGTGTACTTGTCGAGTTAAAGGGGTACCATAATAATTGAAGGTCTCATGGGCTGGTGACGCGTCGATTTAACCAGCTTCAACTAGCATTCGTTTTGTTTCAGGTGACATTCTCTCGATCGTCTTTTTCGTTTGACTGACATTTACCATTTTACTCGTTGATGCTAAAATCCGATCGTCGCCATTGGTCAACCATATACTATAACATTAGGAGCAATGTATCGCAATCCTATGTAAGTAGGATTAGATCGTCTGTACATATGAACGCTTTGAAGTGAATACTGCCTAAGTTGATCACCGAATGTTCCACTTATTCAATTTTAATCGACCTATTGCACACAGAGGGCGATACAGAGCACGCTTACTACTACCTATGTGCGGACCCACTGTTTCGTTTTTCATGAAAACGGTCGCACTGCGTTACTGTTCTTTGAGGCGTAAGACCAACAATGATGGAGGTTAACGTAAATGATTCTCAGGAAATTTAGACTGAAGTAAACTGAGTATACTTATACGCGCCAGAATCTACGTTAGACGGTCTAGAAAAGAAGAATTAGTCAGTGGATGGCTTCGGTATCGCAGAGCCAACCATGAAAGATTGCGTGCAGGAGATGTTTAGGAGAACATGATTAGAAGAGAAGGCCAACCACAGCCTGTCAGCCTCTCAAGTGAACTTCAGCGTGTAGTTATCCACAGCGGATTTACGGTGACAGCGAGAGTTTAAGTGTAACTTCAAGGATTCTGATGGTCAAGTCGGCATACTGTTCTGAATATGTGCAGGCGCGTACTTGAATCCATCTACTGATAATCATTCGTGCTCTGAGAGTAAGCGGTAACCTGTTTCACACAGTTCTCTCGGCTTCACACATTTTACCACTGAGGTACTAACGAGATAGCACGCTCTGTTTCTCAGTTTTCCTCTGGATTTTTTGTCTTCAATTACAAGTCACTGTCACGACCGTCTACGCACACGGAAAGTTCGGCACTAAGAACAGCAAACAACTTTGAAAGCACTCTACGAACTGGCTGTTTTATCCCAGACAAAGCGAAGATCAGTAAAAGCGTCTGGAAAGTCGCCATCACTGTCAATGATATAGTTAACCTTATAAGCAGAAAATCGATTTGCTATAGAGTTGAAGGGCGAAAAGGAAATACAGATGTTCACAGTGAAGTGAAGAGCAAATATTGTGTGCATCGGCAGCCAATGGCGAAAGGATCCAATTTGTATTTGTTCGGTTTGTTTACAATGGGGGGCAGGTTAGAAACAAACCCTACTTCGTCTGCTTGTTGATGCAGTACTAGTGCAATGAGTGGTCTAATGCACATTTACTTCAGCTTAGAGTTGCTCAACTTACGCATTCACCGCAGTGAGCTGTACACGCGACTGAATTCTCTTTCACAAAGGTGGCTAGATTTCTTTCAATGTATACATGTTTCTCAACTGAGTTTCTCGATCTGACGTGACTCGTTTATGCAATAAATCGTACTCTTTTTTTCAATTTAGAGTTCACTGTGTGAAGTGATTGCTGCAACTGCATATCTCGAGCTTTTCCTCCGCCATCTAACGGAACCAAAGTTAATCAAGTTATTCCTGCGATTCATCATGACTAGCAGTCACGACTCCTATCCAATCCTTACTTCACTTATAAATCGATTAAACGCCAATTCTGCCGTAAGTACTCTTTGGTACGTAGATTATGCTATTTATTCATTAAGTCCGTGAAATCGTTGTGTGTATTCTCTAATCTTCTTCGCTTTAGCGAGTTATGAGTTTTACCACTACATATCTTCTCTGGGTTTTTTTTTGAGAATTGGTAAAACGTTGCCCTTTTGTATTTGCCAAGGATAATAGTATTGTAATTTGTGTTGGGCTGATTGGTGACGGCCCATCTCTTCCAGCCTTCTAATGTTCGAATATATTGGCCCATTGTCGATGTCACGCCAAATTCCACCTCATTCTCGATCCTGCATATCTACGGGCCACCATAGGTTGCTCGTTTGAGTATGATTTGCGACCGGTACTTTTACGGTTTACTCTCTCCTTCGAAGGTAGTCATTTTAATCATTACGTATTGCTTTCTGATGTGCTGTTTTCGTTTTTTATCATGTTGTACGAAACCAAGCATCTCTGAGCTTCTACTATACAGTTCAGTTTGAATTTAACCTATAAAGCTTCACGTGAAACACATCCAGTACTTTTATGTGGATCGTATGCGTTGGTGAACATAATGGAGTGATTTAATCATCGTTTTATTGATTGTTTTTGGATGCATGGCACATCGAATGGCAAACTGGAGCAGTATCAACATTTTTCACGCAGCCACCTCAAGGCACCAAATCGTTGAAGCCGTAATTTGACTATTCATTTTAGGTTATGTAGGCACTGAACCTTTGAAACCTCAGCGCAATGAAAAGAAACACTCGATAGTTACGAACCGTTGGAACATTCTTCTTATGGCGAATTGAACTGTGAATTAGTGCTGTGTTCGGCTCCCCTTGCCTCTACCTCACTAGATTACCATTTTACTTGTAAGTCCTCTTGCTTATTTCGAGAACTCTGTCGTTCGAATTAATCGGAAACGCTGTCAGCAATAATGACTGCTTCTGTCTTTCAGGTGTAGTAAACCTGCCGGATTCTTGAACCAATCTTCAGACTTGCTAAAAGCTCGCATTACAGATGTTTCTATCCTGAAAGTCACCGGGATGCTACAGGACTGTTTAGTGAATCTAGCTCACTTTTACCATATCTAGTGATGTTCACCTTAATCGTGGCATCATGAGTTAAGTTACTCTTGTTAATGTTGATAAATTCGTTAAATGCTCATCCGAGGACCATTATACCTTGGTGCTCTTCGTCAATGTCGGCCCTATTAATTTCGTTGCATTGAACCACTTAGAGGCGACGCTTAGCGGCAACACCTTGGGATGCTGACCTACCGATGTGGGCATTATCTTTGCTCATGACCTCCTCTTGAATGATAAGTGAGTACACAACAGGCGAGCATACAATGGGAAACTAATTGCATGTTAGGGGGCAGCTTTTAGGTTGGAATTTTGACACGAGGACTACACTGAAGTTCGAAGCTTTGAATATCTACCGTCAAATATGCCACGCCGTAGTCTATACAACTGTCATCTCTGGGTTCAATGCTGATGTTGTCCCACCTGACTGTTCGTGCATCAATCTGACCCTTAGTCAGGAGCTGACTCTTTTTAGTGGATGGACAATCTGGCAACACATTTATTCCGACATTCACTGGAATATCTCATCATATCCACGGGCTGTCGTCTCACGGCTTATGGATCACGAACAACACGAGGAATCCAGCTCGCAGTTACGCAAGAAATCAACTCAACGCTAACCAGTGAAAACCTGCTACTACCAATACCCACTAAACGCTGGAAACTACACGTCATCAGAGAGCGAGAAAGAGAAAGAAGGGGACGGGAAGGGGGCCAACTACTAAAAGTAGCTACGTTATATTCAATCATTCAACATCAAGGTACCTACACCTTGCAAACAAACAACCAAGCTGCAGATGAAAGTAAGACGGCATCAGCAAGACAACCTCCTTACGGCTCTCACAGTCTCGCATCATTAAGTGCACTCACTTCACAGACAACTTGGACAAACAACGACAACATTCACGTCACTGAGCTCGATTAGCTGCCATCTCACATAACCTCTCAAGTCACTGACTCTGTGAGTCGGAGCGCCCATCCGGATAGAGCCCGAATCTACACGACCAACCCCTCGGGAACGATTTCATATGTCCCTACACCAGCCGTCATCATTTGTCCAACACTCTACGCCAAGTCAGCGCGCGGCGTCGGCAGAGTGCTTGATGTGGTAAACGATTAGCTGGCATCCTTGGGGCACGGCCTAACCATCTAAGTATGTGCAAATGTTAGGTCTGAACAAAAGAACTCGCCCGGCAGTCACTATCAAATGCGCACTTCCTACCATCTTCGATTGGTGATCAATTGGTTCTGATGAGCCTTTTCTCACGAGACCAAGTTGTACCATATCAGTGAGGGCCACTAAGAGTTACTGAAATTCAGACACTGGTGTTTCAATCCTACAACCTCTAAGTGTTATTGTTCCATAGGTCTCATGTTAAACCGCTTTTAATTTCGCATTTTGGCGTCGTTCCTGTGATCGGATTGTATAGCTTCAAAGCGATCCATATATTTGAATATTTTGGTAACCAGTGGATAGCTCGAAAATTAAACATTAGTCGGACTATTCTGATATTTTGGTATTATTTAGTCAGCCTGGTTTGAATCTTTATCCTAGTTACCGAAGGCGGCTGCGAACCTTCGTTGGACGGCGGTTGTTGGAGTTTTATCTGAAAGGGTCTATAACCGTGTATCGCATAGACAGTGCGGGTGCTGTAGTGTCATTACGTTGACGTACTGCCTCGTTTTCTAGTCTTATCGAATATCACACATCGACATGCAACGCGCTTTTCTAACGTTCGTCAAGAGGTATGGCTTCTGACTCGATTCTGCCGCTTTAGCTATTGCGTTCTTTTTGTGGTCTGGCAATCGTTTGAAGCTATCTCTATATTTAATTCTTCATTCGTCTGTCTTCTTAAGCAAGAGAGCTCATTGGATGGCCTTGCCATCTGATTGAGTTGCAAGAGACGTACACTGTACCGTTGTTTTCTTACGTGTATCCAGTGTAGCCTAGGCACTTCTGATTTGTGTCACCTGTTTTTTTTGTTTGTTAGTTTAATTATTCAGAAATGTCGAGTCGGCGATATGAGGGTCTATGAGCTAGAATTATATATCTAGTGTAGAGTGGAGTTTATGGTCGCAGTAGTTATGTTTCTCTATCCTACCCTCCGGGTTTGCCGATGCAGGCAGATAGTCGACCCCTGTTTATACTCATCGATATCGCCGATGCCGGTAGGATTAATGTGTTCTTGGAATATTCATGGGTTATTAGTGTGGGGCTGACTATTACTTGCAGACGCCCTAGACCGAGACGATTTTGGGTGAGGAGACACGTATTAGGTCCTCAACCAAAGTCTTGTTGAAAAGCTGACCGCAAGCAGCGTGCGTGCAATTCGTACAGAACTGGTACTTCTTTCGGAAAAAGGTGTCAACCTCCTCCAACCTGGAGGACCAGGAGACTGGTTTGTCAGACCTCTACCCATTGGCCTGCCTGGTATGAGTGACTCTATCGGTGTGGTGGCCACACCGTCCAGTTTAGCCCAATAGGTCATCGAGATGCGCAAGCCGTCACACCACGTCAAGGTCCAGTCTCGTTGTGACTATACAGTGGTTCACATAGTGTTTAACTAAATTTTCCTGTGTGTTAAATTTGCTGTTTGCAACCGCAAACGCATAACTGGCAACTTTTTAATCCTAACTGCACTATAAAGTTCATACTGTACCGAACCATTTTTGACTGCAGTTCCACCGCGTCCTTTGGGCGCGTTCAGCACTAACCGTCCTATTTGCCCAGTAGTCGAAACGCACGTGTGTCTGGTGTGCTTGATTTTTCCTTCGAGTTTCAACACACTGGTGTGCCCTTCATTAACTAACGATTTATGTGAGTTTTTTACCATTCCACTTCCCTTTTTCATTATTATTTGAGTTCGCCTCCAACCATTTTTTGTTACGGTTTCGTGCATATCAAAGTTGAAGCATAGGATTGAGAGCCGTCTCATTCTCACGCGCAGTTTTGTCATTTGTTTGCTATGGGTAGGCCACTTGATGTGGAATCTTTAGTTTTTGCATAGTTTCTGCATATTGTGAACAATTCTCACCGTCGTTTTTACCCTCAATATAGTGTGTGTTCTTTTTACGATTGTGTGACAATTGGATATGAGTTCCAATCACTCATATATTGCTATCCTTAACGATAATGTTTCTTCAGTGACAGACGTGTAGTTTTGTTGGTATCCGCCCGTCATCTGCAGAGTAATGTTTTCAGCACGGTCACGTAACTGAACCTCATTGGACCCCAGCTTTTATCAAAACAACACTGATTAATTGTAACGACGCTGATCCTGATCTTATCAAAGGTATGTTTCGACCTGGTTTGTTGACTCGTTTGTCTGTACAGTCCTCCACGTGACCAGTTAGGCTTCCAAACGCACATGTGAACAATGTGAAGGAGAGGTAATACGACCCAATACAATCGACAAACGTGGGTACTTTGTTGTCCGGCCATAGTATGAGGTTGCTAGTGTAGGTGTCAGCTGGATAGATTCTGGGATTTCAATCCCGCCTGATTGTTGATCGTTTATTCAGTCATTTCCATATTGTGCTTAGTTGTTGGTAGTGAAGGGTTATGACAACATACGTAGCTGTGTTGTCACCTCAGAAGACGCTTGGCCCAGGAAGTTGTTTATCCTCAATCATCGATTATAAGGCATTGCAAACAATAGATTGTTTAGCTGACGCGTCTTCGCATCCGTAGGCTGTAGTGCTGCGCCAGTCTTTCTGCTGACACGTCTCGCACTGTGCACCGACACGTTCCCAAATTGTCACTTCCAGCTTCTGGTCAGCCCGGTGTTGAGGACTGCCTTTAATCTTCGCTCGCGTATAAGCGTTCTCTACGTAACCAGTGACGTTACCTACTTGGTGCTGGTGTACTTGGTCACCGCCTTCGTTCCCTCAGAGACAGCATGCTTGGCCAGCTCACCGGGCAAGAGCAAACGCACGGCGGTTTGGATTTCTCTGCTGGTGATGGTGGACCGCTTGTTGTAGTGAGGCCAAACTGGCTAGACTCAGCGGCAATGCGCTCGAAGATGTCATTCACGAAAGAGTTCATGATAGACATGACCTTCGTTTTACTTATCAGGAACGTTGTATAACGAAAGTATTTCGGCTTCCGCAAGCGACGATATTTTTCCATGTTGCTATCTAACGTCGCTTGGTGTGTTTTGCGATCAAGTTGATAAGAGTCACCGTGGGCTGAACCTGACAGCAGTTAGCAAATATCATGTCATTTCGTTTCTGTCTAACCTGTTTTTCCTAGTCACTAAGCAAACAAACAATTTGCGGTGCGCTAAGCGTTGCGTGGACAGATTTAATGCATCACTGAGCCGCCCGGTCCGTTTGGATGAAATTGCTTCACGTTAACAGGCCTGTTAACGGAGCACTGTCATCATTGCTGGTGTAGTACTGTTACTTGGGACGATTGGTAGTATGATCACACAGAGTAAAGGTCATGTGAAGGCCACAGAAGTGGCTGTTCAATAGTTTAACTTTTGTACTTAATCTGGCATCCGGGAAAATCCAGAGACTCCAGTGAAAATTATGCTTTCATGTTAGTTTATACGGGCTGCAAGCTGTTGATTCTCATGATAAACTAGAACTCCTCTCATGAATCGATTTTAGTCATATAAATGTATTGGATCATAAGCTTATAAATTGAGGGCCCACTCTTTTCACCTTTCATTTGAACGACTCAAGCGCGGTTCATTGAATAAATGTTCGTTTCAAGCTCTTTTATTGCGTCCATTCTTGAACCACTTCCGTCCTGCTTTACGTGTAAATCTCGTCACTTCTCATTTTCGATCTGTGTCGTATTTTTATCGTACCTCATGTTGTGCAGTTGGGATTCTTTGTACTTCTGTTTATTTGTATCTGGTCGTTAGTGTATTTACAGCATATGATATGCTTGAAAATCATGTTTGGGGTTCTTTCTGGGAAGTTACTAGCTCACACCTGCTAAAAAACACTATGATCCTCCGTAAGTCGTAGTTGCTCGTTCAGCTTACTCTTCTTCCATCAGCTTTGATGGCCGAATCCGTGTTCTACCTCCTGTCAAATCGGTTTTTTTTTTCTTATTGAAACAGTAGAATAGAATAGTGGAGTAGACTGTTCGAACCGAAGAGAGCGTTCTGCGTTGTCTTCGAAAAAGCCATTGTACAGAGACGCAACCCTTGGATTGTTCCGATGCTCAATCAAGACGACGTTCAGATCGCCTCATGCACTCTGGCCTATCTTTACACTACTTTCAGTCTGTCTTGGCGATCTCTCCTCGTCACCGCGTTGCCCAGTCAGTTGTAGGCGAGTAAAAACTACAACACCCGACGAATTCTGAACACACAAAGTAGGGGAGTGGTTTATCCTTCCCTTAGGTAAAATGACTGCGCACTTCATTGTTAGCTTCACGCAAAGTGGTGTTATTCAAAAATTGGTTTAGAATTACCCGCAGTAATAGTTCACTGTCAGTAAGTTGTCCTTTCTTCGCTGATAAAATAAGTCATGCTTCCAGTTTGATAAACGCACAAAGGCATACGGTTGCTGTCCTCTGTTTCTGTATTGCTGACAAACTGAACAAGATACAGCAATGCGTGTCGTTAGATTGGTTATGTCCAGCGAGAAGAAACGTTTTCTTTGTGTATTAAGCACGTGTCAGTACTACTGAGTATGCACCTTTCATTTGACGGTCTAGCAGTTGAAGTGAGCAAACTCCTCAATGTAACGGTTTATTTAGTGTGGCCAGTTCATCCCTAATTTTTAACTATGGTCTATATGCGGTCTTTTAATCTACCGAACAGTTTTCCATATAAAATGTTTTGATGTTTCAAAGCACATGTTTGCTTAGGTTGCCTCAGTACGCTGGTAAATTGCACTCAATGTATTGTTTGTTAACAATGTACTGCTACCTTGCTGCGAATAAATTTTTGTGTATATGCATTCACTGAGTCTTCTGAAGGCGGAGTTACTTCTGTTTAATTTTTCTGGCGCAAACTTAATGGGAAACGATTGTCTTTTCATTTCTTCATGATACAGCTCACAAACTGCCTGTTCTAGTGGTTTAGTCCATTGTATGATATTCACCTTGGGCATGCCGGGCACTGCTTCATTGCATTCACAATAAGAAGTGTCTGATCACCGTTTAGTGCCTAATGCTCCAGTAGTGAGCTTATCGCGTGTTCCTTTCTAACCATGTAAAGAATGTCATTATTCATGTTGATTTCTCTGCTTTCTGACTGATGCGGAAGATGTCGGCTAAAATAGTTTGCCTTCCAGTTCCATCCTAAAAGTGTTTTTATGTTTGTAACTGAGAGCGTAACTTCAATACCTTTCATTCAGTTTTATTCAAAATGTGGATAGTTTTATTAACTAGTAGAGTTTGTCAGCATTTTTCTGCGGTATACTAGTTCGGTTTCGTCATCGCGCTTTGTCTATTTTAGCTTGAGACTATACCCATTATATCACGAAATTTCTTCGGTACTGTTGTCATTCCTTTCTCCTTTTGCCAACAATGAAAACGGAAGTTCATCCATTACTTGTAAGACTCTATTTTGAAACTTTTTTACTCAGTGGTAGACGCATTTCTCGTTTACTGCGGGGCGAAGTGGTAGAACGCAATTATTTGGCATTGTTTGATAGAGCTGATTGTAATCGTGGTGTCTAGGTGTGGCACGAGGTTCTAAGTGATTTTGGTCTCGACGCCGTCATTGTGACTGATGCAGTATTTCCAGATGTAATGGTCTAACCCCTGTGCCCTCGTGGAATTCAGATAAATGCTTCCAGAATCCAATAAAGCAGTAATCACTGGTTATATTTGCTCCTTCTGCAGTATTTTGAGAGTTATTGCGGCCAGACGTCAGCTGTACATCAGTCATCACCATCGTCATCACAACGACCGTGAACCACGTCAGAAAGTACTGTGACTTGTACCGCCCTTCAGCTCAACAGTGACGTGGAATATCCTAGAAGAAAACGCCACTAAGAAGGTTGAAAATTAATAAAAGAAGACTAAGCGGAAGAACTAGAAATGGTATGGATGCAGGTACGCCATTGACTGCGGCACATTACCATCTCAGGATAGCGTTTTTAACTAGCGATTTGAGTAATCGCAAGGACCTCAAGCAGGCAGACGATACCAACCCACTTTTTTGATGGAACAGTCAGGGTCTTCATATTTCGTGACCACGTTGTTGCTTGATCACTAGACCGGTTTTACCCAACTGTTGGTGGTCTCAGTATATAATGCTCGGTACGTAACGCTCAGTTGGCATGCGGAGTACGTGACCTAACCATCGCAGGCTGTGCAACGTGATTAGTTGACCAACTCGTTACGCATCTCGACCGTTCTGCCACACATGCCATCGAACGACGTTGTTGCTCACTCGATTAGTCCACTTGATGTTGGCTGATTGTCGGAGACGACGACGGTCAAACAAAGGAAGCCTGTTAACATTTTCGTCGTCTGACAAAGGCATTCAGACTCGTTATCTTGCTGGCCAAAGTTAGGTGGTCGTCCTAACTCCTGTAATTGGTCGGTTTTTTCGTGATCTTAGAAGTACCACTCATTATAATGATTGATCGTCAGCACCATAATTATATCTAAATATAATTGGGTAGAAATAAAATCGTTCACACAGTCCACCACTACTGTGTCATATAAGTGATGCTGTTGCTCCCCCACATACCTTTCAACGGTTATGCATACGCTGTCTGAAGAGCCTGTGGGAAGTTGTTTAACTTGGCGTGGGTGTGATTGGATTCGGTGGATCCTGACTTGGGATATGTCCACTAATTGTGCGTCTTTGGCAGCAGTCGGGGAAGCATGTGGACATCTTCGTCGACTACGAGAGTGTCAGACGGACTGTTGTGACGAAGACAAATATAGGTCGAAATATCACTTGTGTTCTCAACATCTGTATTCAGCACTGTCGATGTGATGGATCTGCATTATTCAGCAACCCCAACTCTCGGCCTAGCCAAAACAATGACAAAAGGGAGGCATCAGTTACGCGTTTCCCGAAGGAAGTTTTCACTTTTCAACTTGTGATCGCTTGATGTAGCTTCGTTATTGGCGTCGTCCGGGTCTGACAGAATGCATACGAAGATATGACGTGAGTACGGCTCTGTGAGTGGCCGTCTTTGTGGGTAACACACCAACTCGAAGTTATGTTATTTGAACAAGGAGAGATTCGGGAGGGATTCCGTGTCAGATTACTGAACCTAGCGGTCTTTCGGAAACGTCGCGTGAATTGCATATGGCATAAAGCATTCCGTGGCGTGCTCAGCCTGCTTCTTCCAGATTCGTGATGACCTTTCCGGATACTGGATTTGACGTGAGGGCAGCCCGATGAAATGGTTGGAATGAAGGTGCTTGTCATAGATTAGGTCTCAAAACTATTGACTTCCTTCGATCCGAGATCTTCAATTCACCATCTAACGGAGTCGTTAGGTGAGATGGCGGCTAATCGAGCTCAGTGGCGTGAATGTTGTCGTTGTTTGGCCGAGTTGTCTGTGAAGTGAGTGCACTTAATGATGCGGGGCAGTGAAAGCCGTAAGGAAGCTGTCTTGCTGATGACGCCTTACTTTCACTTACAGCTCGGTTGTTTGTTTGCAAGGTGTAGGCGCCTTGATGTTGTATGTTTGAATATAGACGTAGCTATTTTTAGTAGTTAGGTCCACTTCCCCTCCCCCCTCTTTTTCTTCTTTCTTCCTATATAAGTTTTTTCTTCTTTGTTCTTCGTGGTTGTGTGGCAGTCAAGCATCAGTGTGAACCACTGATGTATTGCTGTCTATGATGATCTAACGGGGTTACAGATGGTGTATTCCGAGGCCATCTAAATTAATACCAAACTTGACAATCCCACTTGGCGTGTCAATGATCAGCATGAATATCTTCTTATGCTACCTCTGTCTTGTGAGTGACGCAGAGGCAGAACTGATTGGTTAACTTTGGTAGAAAATGGATCCTCAGGATTCATGTTGTCTACCATAATTTCTGATGAGTAGTAGGGGATTTTGTTTTCATATAGATTGAACATCACCCACAATTGATCGCAGCTGTCGCATTCCCATAGACTTTTCCAGTCGACCCCATAATTTCACCGATCCTGCTAGCAGCTTATTCGGTACTTTTAACACACCTGACGATAAAAGGTTTGTGATGTTCGCCGTCCCGTTGAATGGTATATCCAATACTTTATTTATCTTCATAATTCTCTCTTATTTTTGTACGAACATAACAAGCAGCGTCAAACGAAAAACCTATGTCGTAACATTCTGGCTGAATCGCATCTGTCCTGCATGAAACGGGAATGTCAGTTAATGGAATGAAGGTGACTTCAATAGGTCGAATGCCAGACACAGATGGGTTGGTAGGCACGCGCAATTACGTGTGCAGCGTATTCACATATGGCGCATGTGAGAGAGACGGAAATTGTTTAAATGTCGGCACATCATTTTCCCTCGTCGAATAATTTACATAGATATTCGCCTGCTTGCTCAATTTATTAATGTTGATATAAACTCAGTCTTTAACTTTCCTCATGTATTTCAGTGTTCAAGAAACTGTGGGCTGCGCTCAGTTCCATACGTAAGACTTTTCCGTACGTACTAAGCCGGTCTCTCATTTGTGACAGTGATGACTCGTTCAGTGGGTGAGGAGTGTTTCAACTCTAGCATGTTTGAGTATTTTCATTGTATTCTGTTTAAGGGCGATTCACCCGCTTTACCACATACTGTAAAGTCCAGTGCGATTATGTTTTATATCATGCTGATGGAGAAACTATTTAGACCCTTACTTATTAAATTCTGAACCGATGTAAGTTGCACTATCCTGGAATGTTGAAACGATCTATGGTGCCCTTCAGCCAGTTCAAGATACACCTTTTAGTAACATCTGTACAAAAGTGGGCATTCGACCATTTACTGCAGCAACACTTGTCTATGAACACATGCTCAACCTCTTAAAATGTACCTCTTGAGCAATCAAAAACGCGCTTCATTCGAAGGTGTGCTATTTTTGCTGTCAACTATTGGTGATAGGTCCTGTATATTTTCCGTCAACCCATTGTCTGAACCGGATAACTATTCGAAAATTTTGTTTTCTGTCTCCTCGAACCACTAGACAGACCGTTTCTGTAATTTTCTTCTTCTGCCCTCGTAGCATATTAGTCGGTCATTAGACTATTAAAGCTCGGCAACTTTCCAAAGTAGAATTTACGATTGTGTGCCAACATGCCAACCATGCGACCGCGGGACACAAAAGCCGTTTCGGACAAAAATACACAAAGCAGTCATGAAACTTCCAGAAATCCGATGAGAATGTGGCTAGTTATCAATCACTTCAAATTCTGTAGCTTTCCTTGGCCCAAAGAATAAGTTAACTCGTTTGCAGCCTTTTATGTCCAGAATAACTCGGACTCCACTTAGATTACAAACTACCCCACATACCTGTCCTGATAAACTTTCTGGTGTCTCCTACTTATTTGCTGACCGTGCTAAGCTCCGAAAATCTTTATAGCCAACGTGCCAAGGTCCTTAACGTGTCTTGCTCCGCTCGGGACTTGGAGCATTCATCGTCAACATCATAGACAGCAATACATCAGTGGTTCACACTTATGCTTAACTTCATTGCACCACACTGTGTCGATCAGTTCCATTATTCCATCCAAAGTGGAGTCTTATCCAAGGGTTACAACTATCCAACCGGCAACACGGGGTGAGGTAGAAAAATTTAAGTCACACATGACGTTTCTCAGTTTTGTGGTCTTGTTATCAAACTGTGTCATTTTACTCTTTTTCAAAGAAAACCGTACTCGACGCGACACTGAGTTCAGACCAGTTTCATAAGAAATTCTTCCGGCTGCTGTGGCGACTCGCGATGACCAGGTTCCACGTTTGTTTTTAGTCTTCCTAACGCTAAGCGGGTGCTGTTGAGTGGCATATCCCAATGATGTATGTTTCGGTTGCCGATCTATCGGCGTGTTCCCATAACGGATTGTGCTTGTCCTGTTGATAGTATTAACTCTCACAGAGCATGCTAGATTCTGCAAGTAATTGAAGAGGCACAGACTGGTAACTGAGGTACGATCCACTGCAGTTCAAGCACACTCCCAGTGTTGGCTGAACCAGAGTATATTTGACTTTGCCGATCAGACTGAGTTTGCCTCGTTTAGGCCAGTCATCAGCTTCAGCTACCACTACGTCTTTCAATTTTCTGTTTCTTGTCGTTGACCCATCGATATTATTCGCACTTTATCTCCTACCGCTGTTTATTATTTTGACTTTGTTAACATCAACAGCAGGCGTATTTTCCAGATGTCTCCGTATATCACCACCCGGTCCCGCTTTTCTTGGCCGTTGCCACTTTCAAATGAACCCGCTTAAAACGACGCACGCCGTTGCCCATCCTGATATCATAACTCCCCTAACTTTTCCTCCAGTGTTTATCGATCCAAGATATAGATTGAATCCATACCTCCTCTAATCCCCAGTGTTGATGACTTTCTTGATCCGCGGTCATAACAGCGTTTTCGTTGGAGCATTCGTTTCTGCAGGCGCTCTTGCAGTAGTATAAGCGAATTCGTCGCCGAGTGAAATAGGATACTGTGGTGAAAATCTACTCCATTCACCATTTATCCAAACCTCGACACAATAAAAGATCTAACAAGGGACCAATCCAAACGTCGCGTTAAAGATACTACATCAGGATTGGTGGAACAGTGTCAATGTTATACCCTTCGTTACTCGCTAATCTCTTTGTGCCATATTGCACTAATTAACTTACGATTCATGATTGTATGTGCCAATACGATCAGCCAATGACAGACTGTGATTTCTTTAATACTGTTGTACATCCATAAATTCGGCTTCTTGTCTCATGAATAAGAACTGCTTACTGCAACCAGTACGAGGTCTTCTTATTACTTGCGTGGGAGGTTTCAATTTGAGTACGATTTCTAGGGCTATTCGAAGTCCCTAATTCCGAGTATCACAGGTACTTGATGCGGAAAATAATGCTTCCGTTTTTTACTGGATAAATGGTACGCTGAGCTAGTCTCAAGCATCTTCGATAGAGTTTTTCTTTTCCAGCAGCATACGAAACGGATCCTCGTGGGTATACTTGGTCTTGGACAACAATTGTCTTGCTTTCTTTACTACTGTTTCTCCCTTTCCATTCGATTGACTATGATATGGACTGGTGGCTATTATTTCGACATTATTTCTATATTGATAAACTGTGGCCTGCTTTCACATACCAACCCCTCTTATGACCAGCAAATTGGTATTGTAGTCTATCCAACACCGATCGCGCGTTTAACATGACCTGGAGGTCGGTTTCAAAGAATTCGCTGAAATAGTAAATTGTTAAGTGATTTTATCCCGTAATGACTGAGTACACTGGTCACCAATTTCTGCCATGTTTTTCCCGGCAATTCGTGCGACATTATCGGTCCATTGTTTGGTAGTTGTCGCACACTTATCACACTGTAGATTTCAGTATGTAATCCCGGATTTCAGTTGACATATTGAGTTAAAATGTGGATTGGCGGGGTCTTCCGACATTCACACCTGAATGAACACGGTGATTACTCATCGGCATAGAATATTGTAGTGTCTTTAGGTTGGACATTTTGCTTTTTTCGAATATTAGCCTACCCTGATCCGTTGAATCGTCTCGAAAGTAGAAGTAAGGCGTCAGTTCTGTTGGTAGTTATTTGAACCTCCTCTCCACCCGTTTATGATGACATTCTGAAGCACGATACAGCCGGTGTCCGGCTGTATATCGACCAATTTGTTGACGGTGATATCCTGCGCAAAATTAGCGACATCTACGTCCGGCTTTGCTCCATCGCTATTTGCAGACAGGCTGTCGAAGGTATCAGCTGTGCACACTTCTAATCCATGTTTATAAACGATTTCTGTATCGCACTTCTAAAGACGACTGAGCGTTTGCTGCATGTTTCATGGAACTACGTGTAGTGGTTTGTGAATACTGGTGCTTTGCCATTCGTAAACATCGTGATTTTCCTTCCGAAAGCGCTTTACTGCGTAGACGACGGTGAATTCATGTTTCCAGCTGCGCATACTGCTGTTTGGCATTTGTAAATGTTCCTCGGTCTTCCTCGTTGAGTCTGTACTGCACCCAAACCGTCGGGTTTTATTTTTGATGTTGGCATGTGTCCACGTTACAAACTTCGACCTTCTCCAATTTCAGCTTGATTTTCTTGTATGAGCCTGGCCTGGGAAGTTAATGGAGATTCTCATCATGTTCCTCTGATGTTGTACCCTAAATTTATACGTCGTCCATCACGCACTGCTTGTCAGTTGTCGATCGTCTGCAACAGCCGATTACAAGACATTTGAACCTCAGCGCGAACGGTAGACGTAGTCAACAGTATCATCATCAACGGATGTCGTTAACTAACACAATTCGTCATTCAACACAACTTACCAGAGGGATAAGGACAGATCCACTTTTGGGAATTACATCATCTTTGATAGCTCAATCAGTATGTCATCTTACGTGGATAATACGTAATATTCGCTCTTTAACGTATCGTTTAATTGCCTTTTGTCTATGCATACACGCAGATCACATTCTTGTTAGTGACTGCCGTGATCTGGTTAACCCAGTTGGTCGGCTACTCAACTTCAGCAATAACATGCAACACTAACAATCGCTTTACATTTTTCACACAAATTTTTCCTTGTAACAAGCGTTGCTCTTCTGACCGATGATGCTTCGGGTCTGCTGCTGCATCTAGCCTAACTATCGAATTCACCCAATTCAGAATTGAAAACAAGTAAAAATCAGTGATACATTTGGTCTGGCATGTACTAACAAACGCTTCAAATTAAATAAGTCCTAGCTACCGAATGGCATCCAAATCAGGAATCAACACGCAGCTTTCCTTGATAATTATAAATGTAAGGGTCTTTGTTGTACTATTTTGCGGATTCATCACGTCTATCGTGGCTCTTCCCATTTTGGTTAAAGTCAGAAACGGTTCTATATCCGTAGATCACCAACTGTATTCCTCATTGCGATCTGCCTGCAAAACTTCGCTAGAAGACGGTGGTCCTCGAATTAGCTCGAATTAGTTTTACTTACTGATCGTCAATTATCAACTTGGCACAGACGATTTTTCTTTTCCATCGGCGTCCCAAGTTGTTGGTAGCAAGGTCCTCTTCGATCGATTCATTCATCATGATGGCGTCTACTCTGCTGGAATAGTTACACCTAGCAAACGGATTCTTTTTGGGACCCTTCTCACAAGTATCTCAGGTTGTGTTTGAACGACGTTTCTCTGTTTTGTTGCCGAGCAAACAAAAAAGACAGCGTCAAGCAGAGAACGTTTATCACATCGATCCAGCATGATTGTAAGAACGGCAGTTCATGGAATGAAAGTGACTCCGGCACATCGAATGTTGGACACTGAAGGTCCAATCCGCGTGTTTACACAGGACGTGTGTGTGAAAATGCTGGAGAGAAATTTATCAAGCGTTGGCACATCGACCACTTATCGTTGAATCACAAAAACAAGAGTTGATCATTATTTTTACTGTACTATTAAGCAAATGCGTGGAGTTTCTTGCCTAACGAACTTCAGTCGTTCGCATCAATAATCTCGTTTAACGAAAGCTCTACGTTCTGAATAGACATTCACGGTAAGTACAAATGATTAACTCTGCTGTGCTGGTGAGCCATCTCAAGAATGGCTACCTGCTTTACAGTCGACGGATCTCAATTTCGATGAATAAAAATAAGGGTTGATAGGACAACATAACTGTACGCCAGCTCGTTGATTGAAAATGGGGATTATGAATAATGAGAACAAGTTTTTTGGGTTCAGTCACACTTACCACAGTTGATAAAGAAGCAGACGTGCTTGATTGGTTTCCTTTGCTTTCAGGATTCAGTCACGAAATCTGGTAATATTCTTGTTTATCTATACACAAACCAAGCATGAAACGTTGATGTAAGATGTTAATGATCGATCATCGAGGTTATCCTCTAACGTCAGTGAAACCGACATAGTCAGCCCATTATGCATGCATCGTGCGACTTTTTGGACACAAAACGCCTGCCCATTTATCCCATGCACACGTAATAGTCAATCACCATAGCGCACAGCGATTCATCTATCCAAAGGATTCGATTTCGCATATCGCGCCACATCGTTCGTCATCGCCCAATCCATTCTTGTTTTCCGGTTGCTATGCGTTTGAATAGTGCACGTGTACGAGAAGCTGTACACAATCCCCATGATAGTTAATCGCTATCCTAGTGTTCGTAAAGGTGCTGATATGTACGAAGTTCATCCAAATGAGACCAAAACATGGGACTTCACTTTCGTCATCTTTGGAAGACATGTCTCGTTTGCCACTGGTCATTTTAAGTCGACCATTCTTACTTCTCCAAATTATAGCTTCCTTCTCAGCGTGTACAACTTTTCTTATCCAATTGCTTTTTGCAATTCACATGGCTTACCAGAGGTAACCACATTTTAACACAATTACCACTGCACACAACAAAATGTGCGTCCAAACACAAACTGTGACCTCTTTAAGCGTTGATTTCCTAAGCATCGCAGATTGCGATCACATGCGAGTTGGGTCTTTTTGTGTATGTATGATTGGCTGACCACAATTGTCGGGATAATCTATACCTTCCTCCATATTGGTTGGATGTGCTCTGCGATTACGTCAATCGGTTTTTGTGAGCGTATACTTCCTAATATCTCGATGATCTTTATCGTGTCTGCTATCTTTAAGGGCTGTGATTGCAACACATTCGCCAATTGTAGACAATTCGTGCCGTCATTGATTGTCTATACATTTTCGCGAAACTCCATTGGTGATCGACTCCTCGAGTATCGAATCGAATGCACAAATATCTGTTAACACAGCTTACGGAAGACAATTCCATGCATAGCTAACCTACTTTCTGCTTAATAACAGGGAATAAAAACAGTCGGTTGAGTTAAGTAGGTCTTATTTGGCTCTGTTGAATTTTTGTTTGCCTTCAACTGTGTTGAGCATTTAGCCATTTGCCTGGAAAACGTTTACTGGGGTACTAATGATTCCTTATTTTTATGACTCCGAATTCATCCGCGTAATTTCTGATTGTTTTGACATGAATAGCAGTTAACCACAGGCCTCCGTACCGAAACGTTGTTCATTGTATTCATGCTGTACATCCTCCAGCTGATCAACGATATACTGACGGTACCAAAATTGGACGTCTGCTGGACCCTATAACCGCAAAATGATCTAATTATGCTTTTTTTTAAATTCAACTTGAAGTGCACCTTTTTCACAAGCGATCTTTGAAAGGAAAAATTTAATGTGACCGTGGCCACGGAACTTTAAAAAAAAAAAGAACTCAGCCCGCCTCTGTGTGGCACCTTGATGGTCATACCAACTAACTTGCTACTTATTTTTTTTAGTAAACCGTTTGATCAATCGCCTTGTGATGCTACTCAACTCTCTGATGTGCCTCCGTTCGAAGCGAGGTACCACGATTGTTGACCGCGTTTCATGATGGCTTTTCAGCTTATTGAATTTGGGAAATGCATTTCGACAAATCGGTTTCACCGCATTATCACATCCGCACTGATAACGTTAGCTGGGATTACTCTCCATGAATTTGTTGCCTGTCAAAGGTCAATCTTTGTAAACACAAGAGTATCCAGCAACCTTTCGAAAATTCGTTTAACATGGCCCAGGTGCTGCAATATCATATGAGCCGCCTGATTTGCGGGTAGTGTTCATTTGGCGTCCAGGTCTGTCCGATCTAGACCACTGTTCCGTCACGATAGCATCACCGGTAGAGTAATTCAAGTGCAGACTACACATGTACTTCCGAGTCTCGGTTGTCTTCAAAAAAAAACTCGGCTCTCAGAATCAGCCTGTAGGGTGAAGTTTTACGGAGCCTCTCGCCGTCGCTGTATCTTTTATTGCATGCAGAACTCCATTCATTATATGCTCGGGTTTCTGTTTTATCTGATACTCGTCTAACCATTTTCCTGTGGTTTTTCACTGATTTGCACTGTTGCCGTTGATGGTTTTTCTACTCCACTCCGCAGTTTTATAGTCCAAACCTCTTTCTTCCTGATCCGTTTCATTTATTTTGTGTGGACGTTAGTGGTACTCGTTGTAGACTGCATGATGCTCTCGGATCAGGGCTGGTTGACCGCATCCGAAATCTTACGTCAATCCGAACAAACGGAAATTGAGTTTAGCCCAGGGTTCTCTACCTCTCCCCTCACAGTTGGTGGATGCAATTTTCCTTGCCTTTTCCGGCTCAAATTACCGGGCTGGGATCTTGAACTCGATCGTTTTTATAATTCAATCAATATTAACATCTGTCCCAGGTTGGTGGTGTATTTCTACTTAAAGGTAACAGAACGTCGAAACTAGTTTTTAATGGTTATTTATCATTGACAGCAAAACTCAACCTAGCAATGTGTCTTGTTTTGTAAACGATTACAACTAACGTCGAGTATTTTTTGCACCCTTACGAGTGCTAAAGTATCGCACAAATAACACGTTTTTTTGTTTACCATCACCACGTGCTAGTTTTCTATATGCTTGTGTAGGTGGTCACTGATATAATGTATCAAGTAAGTTGCACGTTCGTTCATTCCATAAACAGTTTGTGTTTCCTTTTATTCTGTCCCTCACCGCTTTGTATGTTTCATTCGCCTACGATTCCATCTCGCCAAACTCTGAAGAATATGCCAGCATGTTGTGTCGTGTGAGTAGCGCCGCATGTCGTACTTCAGATGGATCAGCATCTTTTATCCCATTTTCTGTTTTCTCCAATTACTGATTTGGCGTTCGTCAAGTCCTGTTTTCGAAAGTGTGACAGCCTAAGAATGTTCACCAGCAAGTACAGCGTATCCTAACTCAGTAAGCCACATGATCCGGTGATAATAATAGGACCTCGATTCAGTGTATTTTTCTAAAATTGCTGTTACGTTGATACATCGTTTACAGAATGATGACTTGCAGTTAAACGTCATACATTGGTGTTACTCCTATCTGAAAACGCTCGACTTCAAGGATTGACCTATTTCAAGAGGTGCTCGTCAAATCAGGTTTCAGCGTGCGTATTTCAACGGAGTTTGCTGTTACGTGATTTATGTAGTCACACTTGAATGAGTATCACTGGGTTGTCTGAATTTAGACGTGAGCATTTAAGGTAGTTAGTTCGCCCATAAACTACGACTTGGACCTAAGTAGTCTTCGTCGTCCACACTAAAAAGATCATTGGGTTAGTGTTAGTGACTGTCGCTTACTGTGAGAGTGGAAGTGTGGTTCTCTTCACTTGCTCTACTTTAGTACCAGACTTTCTAATTGTTTCAACTCATTTTCTTCGATTAGGTTTTTTGCGAGTTACGAGCCCCGGTTCGATTTAATTCTCATTCTCATTCGGGATTTATCTAGTACTTTTCTGTGATCTCGATTTTTGCTCATATCCTATTAAACTTTCGATCCAATGATCCTTTGTACTTTTTGCGTCGTACGTGTACGTTCTTCCTCCATTGAAAGTGTTTCCTGTGCATTTGCCTCTTGTACACATGTAGACGTTTTTGAAGTACTGCGTGTGTGATGATAATATCGAATAACCACTGATTCAATTCGTTGGTGCATTTTCAGAACAGTCCAACTTAACGCATTCAAGTGGGCCGATATCAATGCGTATACTTCCGTAATTGTGATCGGTACTAGTCATGAGGGTGAAGTAAACAATATGAAAGATCTTATTCACATGAAGTTGACCCATTATCCTTTCCGGATGAAAGCATATTTTGTATGTATACTTTTATTCTGAAAAGATCAGAGTTTAACCTAATATAATTAAGGATATTCTTCATATTTTGTTTGCTCCTCCGTTTCCTGTTACAGTTATTTTTTTCTATGCAGGCTATCATCTATTTCCAGTTTTGTGATGGGCGGTAAATTACAGTCATTCGTTGGTGTTACTTTATACGTCCACCACCTTGTTTCACCATTCTCTGTAGTTTTTGTACTGTCTTTTCGAGTATGTCATCGTTCACCTTTAGAACAAGTATGCGATTGACCGTTAGCGTTGTTCACTTGCATTTATTCTATAAAAGATATACGCGCAGCAGTTTGTTTATAAATTAATTGATGAAGAGCCAATTTGCTTGACAGTTTGCAACATTGTCACATCGCGTGTAAGTGATAACCGGACATAAAGTGCTCTATAGGCTAGTACTAAATGGACTGAGAATAACACAACGTTATGAGCAAGTTGTAATACTCTACGTTTCAACCACCTCGGGTGGCCTTCCTCAGGAGTGTTGTAATCGAAATCACGTAATGTTGTGTTATTTCCAGTCAGATTGTTTAACTTCATTCGTACTAAATTTGGTGCGGATATCTTACAACTGATTAATAATCGAATCACTTTGGCCAAGAAGCATGCCAACTGGGTCAATCACCGTGTGTTCAATGTTCGTTGTATCTCCGCCAAGTTGATTCCACCTTCTCTCCTCACTAGGCCACTTAATCATTTTTTGCCAGAGCTTATGCTCTTTTCACCCTTCCGTTGTATTGTACATTATGACTGTCCATGTTTTCCTATGGGAGTGAATGTTTGTGATCCTTGTTCATCGTGGTAATTTATATGTTGGTCTGACACATTCTGGGAAACAGTGTTCTCACCACACTTCACGTATGTTTCACGAATGTGAACGTAGTGTTTACCTAACTATACTGGTCTGTTACAAATTGTTCTTTTGTTCATCGATGGAGAATAAAAATGATTTATCTGTAAGATATAGTGTGTTATAATATCCAAGCTTCCAAACGAAACGCTGCCTTTGAAATAGAGGCTGCGACAACCTTCAGTATTCTGATGAAAACCGCGTTTCATTTCCTACCGAAAGTGGCGTCCGTATGGTGTGTAACCGTTCTGTTTTAACATATTCTAGTACACGATGCGACTTCACTACTTTAGCTAACATTTCTGTTCGTGTTAGTCGACTGACGCCAATTAGTGTTCTTGCGTTTTTATCATTTCAACTTTGGGACGACTCAGACGAAAGCGATCAATCGTTAAAAATGACGCAGTCAATTGGTGAAAAACATTACGTTCAAATTAGAAGTAGGGTTTTTGACTAGCTTTTGACGAGTTGCTTTTGTACATCTGTATCTTGTTCCTCTTACGTAATTCATTATATTGCGTTTCTACTCGTTTATCAACCCTCGAGAATTATTTTTTGGGTTAACATTTTGGGGTTGAAATCTTTTTGTGGGTTTTAAACGCATGAAAACATACTGATCTAACTATGCCGGGTATTTTTGGGAACTTCAGTAATAACATTATCCGCAATGGTGTGTTTATAGATGTTTATTGCGATCAACCTATGAATACCTAAGGTATATGTCGAGGACAAATTTACGTTTTGTAAACAGATCAGCTCTTGAACATACTTCACTTCGAGAATACCGAATTGGTCAGCAAGTTGTCATTGCTCAACCTTAGAGTGATCTGCTGTAGTTGTATTAATTTGTTAGGAGAGAGGAGTTGTTATTTTTACTAGTCAGTAAGTTAGATTACATAAATAATATGAGAAAGCGCGATATTGTTGATCAGGATGGTATATATTCAACATCGTTTGACCCTTCCTAATGGACGTTTTCTCTTCCGAGCTACAATATGTGAATTCGCCAATTTCAGTCAATTCATGTATATATTCAACTGTTTTTCAACTAGACTAACGCACTTATTTTAATCTATTACATATATCACCATGCTTTCTAATTCATGAACCGTAAGCGGTACGTAATCGAAAACGAAAGGTTAGCTATGGGCTGTTCTTCGGTATACTTCGATCTTTGACGTTGTTTGCGTTTATTTATGCTGCTCAGCGGTTTGGGAATAGTTTGGGAACTTTTCAACTTACATAATTTCTTCATGGTAGCGGGCTTTTCTAAGTTGATTACTCATTCATGCCTCCACTAGATCACTTTAGTTAGAAAAATCAGCAGCATATGCAGAACTTAAACAAACAATAATTGGACGTAAATATTTGAGTGATTAAAAACGGAAGCATCGCCGATTTCAAAATCCACGTTGCTCGTTCCGTTTGGCTATTACAGAAGCGCGTAAAACTAAGTATGACCTTCAACTTTGATTGGATTACAGGTATGTGGATCTTTCGTTGAACTTGCTCGCACGTGAATCGGAAACTGTTAAACTTCAACTTTTTTGACGGAATATGCACTACACCGCTATTTATGCCCCGAAACCTTGACCACTTACTATTTTATTCATATCTTTTAGCTTGGTATGGTTACCTTGTCTTTATTCCGAACCATTTTGGACTTTCACTGTGAAGATGTTATGTATCAGTTAATATTCAAGTAAGCTCTACGTCAGTATTGTTATTTGTTGTTTGTCTTTTCGCTTATATGCACATTTGATTCGTAAATAGGGTGTTCACATATTATTGCTTTTGTTCTATATCGCTTTGACCTGCATGCTTGATACAATCCGAGTGCCGGTGACTAATTTCAATCTTTCTGTGAGATGTTGGCTGGTTTGCCTTGGAGGCCGAAACAAATAGTATCCTGTTGTAAACTGAACGTCAATTGTGTTTGCTCGCTAATTTTACATTCAGATACACCTTTTGGGATTTTTCATTCTGATGACAGCTGCAAATTCCGGTTTTAGTCTTCTTGTTGCTGGTCGGTAGTACGTATCGTTTCCCCGACGAGGAATTACATTGTCGTCCAGGTGCTTGTGAGACGTGCGCGTGCAGTACTGAGCCACTGATCTCGCACTGAAAGGCTCGAATTGTCACATGTGGAATTTCAACCACTATCGCCTATAAATACTGCTCGAATGCGGATGATATTAATTTCCTAACATTCAGAATTCCAGACTAATCGTTATTTGGTTAGGTATTCTCAGATTTTGCGGCCCTATCTCAACCTTTCCTTTTTGAATTCTCGTTCATGCAGTGCGATTAGGTGGGTTTGTGACCTACCGTTATCCCTTCATTCAGGGTGGACCAGCTGACAACGATTGCGGTCTTGAGGGCTAGGAATAACAATAATGTGCTCATTTATGATGTCCGTTTAAAGTTGATATTCGTATTTTTTTAAGAATCCTCAGCAACCATTTTACACTGCAGGGCTTTCCATCCCAGTGGCCTTTTACTGTCAACTCCGTCGTAGCTTTGTCTTCATGGTTTTTGTGGCTGTTGTGTTTATGTTCAAGACGGACCGTTCATTTATATAGAGAGTATATAACATAGTATCAGGTGTTTGAGCTAGCGTGATTAGTGATATTGTGATATCTTTAGGAAAGTAACCAAATTGAAAGCATAAGGTTTCGGCTCTTGCACCATAAGGTGTTTGCTGCAATACAACATATTAGGTCATTCATTTATACATGTGACTATAAAAATGTCTTCACTCTTTGTCAAGCCCAGTTTATAATTGCGCCTTCGCAATTCATTTGTTCTGTTATGTTTACTATTCATGCATCTGACACAAGCGGAAGTCAGTCGTCACTTTTTACTGAATAAGTATATTTTTGAATTTACCTATGCGATTTTCTTCCTGAATGGAATACCCACGGAGAATATCAGAAGTGTTCATGGGCGACCGCGTTGACCACTGCACCACTGAATCATCATACACAAATGTTCAATCACATTCGTTTGCGATTATTGCTCATAAGCAGAATAGGTTGACTGTATGATCAGCGTAAAAGCACACCTTATGTTGATCCCAACGACCTTCTGTCTTTTGCAGATTCAGTTATGTTATTCGTATCTTTTATCTCGGATTCATCGGAGTCTGTAGATCAGTACAGATGTCAGTAGCATTTGCGCGACATTCACAGTAAGTCAGTCTGCCTAAAGATCCTGTATGGTAATTTTACAATGTTAAGTGGTACTAACGATATGCGCACTTAAGGTTCACTGTGTGCGAATACCTGATAAGTCGCAAAAATCACGAAACTAGTCGTGTGCCTCCGGCAGATCTTGGCCATTGAACTCATTCTACTTGTACCACTTTACATTGCACGATTGTAATACCATCTAGAATATTGCAGTGAATTGTGTTGCTGTACATTCGCGGCAAGTGTACCTGACATCTGCACTGATCTACGAACCCAATTGAGTCCGAGGTAAACTGTACAAATTACTCATAAATGAATCATTAACCACAATTATCATCGGTACCTGCCGTTCCGTTAGGAGGATGTGGTCTTGGTTCAACGAATACGCGTGCATAATGGGTGTCAACAGCCATCAATCCGACCGGGTACGTCCGGAGTATTTTAACCACTAAACGTTTACTACTCACTCCATCTTATGTTTTAAAATTATAAGCCCTCAGCTGTGTTAGACGTCTTTCTCCAGACCTTAAATGGGATACCGGCTTAGTGGGTTCAATGGCGCAAATGTTGCCGTTGGTCGTCTGAGTGGTTTGAGGAGTAAATACTATCGGGGCAGCGAAATCCGCCTAACTTTTGCCTGTTGCATGGTTTTGTTTGCGAGCTATCGACATCTTGATTTCGAACGTTTGAGTCTAATTGTAATTGTTTTCATTTACTGGGTCCCTTCAATTTTTTTGATACTGGTAATGAGTTTTCATCCCTCACTGGCGGACCGTGGCATCCTTACTGTGACATGTTTGCTATCATTCTTACAGAAATCTATTGGAAATGTTCTGTTTGCAGATCTTTTCAGTTGCAACTGTCGTTGCTGAGATCCAGAAAGTTCAGCTTTCCCTCCCGCTTGACCATATAACATACAATATATTGGCTGAACTTCGGTTACTGTGTTTCATTGGGCTACCCCTGTCATCGTTGAATCGCACACGTTATAATTTTCACACGCTGAATTTTCCATGCAGCCTCATGCAGAATGTTGACATATCAATTTGTCCTACATTCGAATTCTTTTAGTTCTAGTATTCGTCTCTTACAAGCCGACCACATTGCGTCAGGCGGACGAATGAAGGTCACACATAGGGTTGGGTTGCATGACCAGTAGTCAGCACACATCACGTGAGCGGTCGATTGTGTAAAACAACTTGCCATAACCACAACAGGCCATACGAGACTATATTGGGTGAATAGTCAGGCAGTCACGTTCTTAAAATTTCAACTTTATGGTGAGAGCGATGTACTTCTGTATATAATGTGCATCTGCTTCATGCTAATTGATTGCTGCAAGCCGCTTTGTCTAGTTTGGTACCCGATCGAGTACATTATCACACCCTTTCTGTTTGTTGTGTTTTCTGTTATCGTGGGCTTCAGTTTCGAGTCGTACCCGTGGGTATTAGGTTCGAAATGGACGTTGATCCTGTCACTGGTCCACGAATTGGCAGATTAAGAAATAGACAGAAACGTCACAACAAAACTGGACTCCGTCACAACGAGACTGGACCTTGACGTGGTGTGACGGCTTGCGCATCTCGATGACCTATTGGGCTAAACTGGACGGTGTGGTCACCACACCGATAGAGTCACTCATACCAGGCAGGCCAATGGGTAGAGGTCTGACAAACCAGTCTCCTGGTCCTCCAGGTTGGGGGTCAAAGTTCGACAGCAACAAGGAACAGCCAATCAGACTCCAGGTCAAAGACTCAAGGACGACAGGAAATAACCAATCGGACATCGGGTCAAAGTTCAAATACATCAAGAATCAACCAATGGTGAATCAGGTCAAAGGTCATGAACAACAGAAAGCGACCAACCAGAACTCAGGTCAGAAGGTCAACTCACTCTGCTATATAAGAGCAGGCATCCATCGCACTTCACCAACCTCCACGCTCAAAAACTATACGCTGAAACACTTACGCACTGATGATGTCACCTCGTTTGGTGATGAAACGTTTGCAACCTAAATGCCAAGCTCGGCGAACATACCAATACCAATGTTTTCTTCTTTTTGGAGAGCGTAGTTAAGCATCACGACGTTGATGATGTGTGGTTCGGACTGAATAAATGATAACCTTGGCGCTTGATGTTGATGCTACTATATTTTGTACTGCTGTGCAACTGTGCCTGGCCATGACAGTGTCTGACTAAAGGTAGTGCCGTTCAGTGGCTGTGATGGCGACACAAATCTGGGCTCACTGACTGTGTTGAACTTAAAACAAAAATACGCATTGTAGTATGTCCGTCAAGAGGAGGAACGTGGGTTCACCAATAATTATTTATCGTGAACAGGTAACACTACCTCAAAAATATGATGAGGTTAAGAACCAATTAGAGAGCATTACGTTACTCTGCAGTCCGTTTATTCGTCTTCATTCGGGTCCTCTTCTTTGCAGACTGCGCAGACCGCTGATTCTACCACACAGAGGGCAAACAGTACTTGGCTGCGACTTAAGAGCATACAGCGCGCGTTCTAGTTTAGGTTTCACTTTGCCCGCATAGGTGGTGATGCTTGTTGGTATATGAGAAAACATTTTGGAATCGCCAACGCATCTACTGAAACGTCTGGTCATTCGCACACGTGTGTACAGGCCAGCGCTAGCAAGTTACAGTTATCTGTTAATTTACAGCTACACTAATGCTGGTAAAAACGGGTCGGTTCGGCGTATGGACCGCCGCTTTGACACCTACGCTTACTCTGGTTTCGTTGCACCTTCTGTGAGTTAGTTGTAGTCGACAACGCGCTTGCCTCACAGATACATCTGGACTTCAAATCCTTATCGCAGCGAATGTGAATACGCTTGGTGATGGGCGATATATGCGTTTTTGTCTTTTCTCTGGTTAGACTGGCTGGAAAGTTGCGACTAACTACAAGTGGCCTGCAGTTTTTGGGAATAAACGAATGTTTGGTGTATTTATTTAATGGTGAAGCGCTCATGTGTTTTCCTGCCCTCCACCGTTCAAGTTTACGGTTTAGTTTTAAACAACACTATACGAGAGTAGTACTGGTTATCTTCCTGTGTGAATATTGGAGAGCTCCTAATTTTATTTGACTGCGATAAACCTCAGTTTTCTATCATCAGACGTGTTACCTTGAAAGTGTTGGTTTCTTTTTTTTTACAGACACCTGTCTCCGCTACACCATCTTAAATCCCAAGAAAAATCGGAATTTTGTAATTCTTCCCCTAAACTCAGCCTGAGCGAGGAAGTTCACCAATGTTCTCCGAAAGACCGCGATGATGCACTACATCTTTCCGCCTATGAACTTGCACCGGACTTGGTTCGTTCTGGCGATCGGTTACTGGCGTTGGCCACAGTTTCTTCTAGTGAACGACATGCTTCACAGTTAGTTCTTTATAACTCTTACTACGGTTTTCTCATTTTAATGTCTCTGGGCAACGCTAGTGTACGTTGTATTTTCCAGCAGCTTCCGTCTTTATGATTTGCTTCTCGGCATATCGTTTTCTCCTCGTGCGTGTTTCTGCGACGTGTGCTTTTGGACAAAAGATGAGCCTAGACAAATAGCATCGTTCGGCCGGCGCTAATCAGACGGGAACGGCACATCGATTTACCTCTTGATTCGCTTTTCTTCTGCATATATACGCTTGCTTCGCATTGTCAACTGCGTAGGTTACTCTTGTTCAATGTAGGTGTCCCTTCGATTTGTGGATTTTGACGACACACGTCCTTCACGGCATCGCTTCACTAGGTATCATACATTGGTTACGGCTGAACGGTGGTGAAGGCGGAACAGTTTTTCCCCTTCTTCAATTCGAATATAGTGGAAGAACGATGAGATTTGCAAGATTAATTTATCTCGTAGACCTTTCAGTTGCCGACATGCAACTCTTGTACAACAAACTAAACCAACGTTTAATTGACAAAACGGACATTTTCCCTATCTGTTCTCTAGAGCCCGTTTGACTTTTTTTCAAGAAAATCATAGTCAGCTCACAGCAGAAGCCTAGCAAAACTGCGTTGTGTTACACTTCGTGGTCATGCGGGTAATTTGAGTTAATTTGGTTCTGTTTCTGTTCTGAGCATAAAGTCGGGTTTCGGTTGATTTGTACCGAGTGATCGTGAGGTTGACTCATCAACTTGCGCGCACACTTTAGTAAGCAACACGACCAACATGAATCTAATTTGAAAATAGTACTGTTCCCACACATGTGCATAAAGAGAAAAAAACAGTCACCTGGAGAAATAAACTTGCAAAATATCGAACAATTTGTCTGCCTTTTGGAAAAACTTGTTTCTTTTAGTCACTTTGGTTTGGTTAATTCAATATATTTTCGCTGTATGTCCTTTATTACTTTATTGATAAAAGTTTTGTTGAAGAACATCTGCAGAGCCTCCTTATGGCTACTGACGCCGAACGGGAACTCTTGTTCTTTTACCTTGTGACCAACATAATCCCGGATGTCTCCGGTCAGGTTCCAATCTAGTAAACACATCCGCTAGTAAATAGTACGAATTCTTAACTTCACTTTGACCGTTCTAATGCAACGGTTTTCCTACTCGAGCCAGTGGCCTATTTGAATGATACATGACTTATTAGGCTTTACAACCCTTCTCTCGAGTGATATCTTTGTTCACTTATCCTGACCGTCGCCCCCGTATGTATAGAACCTTCGTCGTCTTGGATAGTGGATTACATGGGCTCTTCAACGATTGGTAACTTTCTCTCTTTCTGAGCGTGAGACTGTTCATCACAATGACGTACAATTGCACCACTCACAGAACCTCGTGACTCAATGCAGTGTTGCCCTGTTGTGGATTTAACTTAAAGGTATAACGTTCGTTGGACGTACGGATTGTGTATTCCGTTGTTCAAATATTTCCATATTGCATTTTCTGGGGTCAAATCTGGAGTCACCTGTGTATCGTCGATCCAGAATCTGACGGATCCGCAGTTGTAGTCCTTGTGGCAGTCAAGCATCAGTGTGAACCACTGATGTATTGCTGTCTATGATGATGATGATGATGATGATGATGATGATGATGATGATGATGATGATGATGATGATGATGATGATGATGATGATGATGATGATGATGAGATGGATGCGATGTGGAGGATCGATCGGGATGATGGAGTGATGATTTGGAATGATGAGGAGCGAGTGCATAGATGAGGAGAGATGATGATGGATCAATGATGATGATGATGAATTGAGGATAGTGATGATGATAGAATATTAGTTGACTGATGGAATGAGTATAGATGAGGTTGTAATGATGATGATGATGATGATGATGAGATGATGATGATGATGATGATGATGATGATGATGATGATGATGATGATGATGATGATGATGATGATGATGATGATGATGATGATGACTGCATCGTGCCACCCATTTCCTTCCTGCGACTGGCATTTTTATTTGGAAGGGCGGCACTTCACGGCGTTATATGTTCATTACCGAGTTTCTTCAATTTTGATGAGAATCACTGCCGATGAATGGTGTCTGAGGCTGCGTCACATCGCTTAATCCACCCGTGCTTGTCCATGCCGTACACCCATTCACAGCACTGCAGCTGTTCCTTCGGCAATGAAATCGTACTCGTTCCATATTCTTATTGAGGTACGGATTGGGAACCTGTTGAGTCTTAGAGTCCCACATTCACGTTTGTAAAATGATGACTAGCGAAACAGTTCACTCTGCGAACAACTTATTTGGCTGCCCTGATTGAGTCGATTGGTTTCTCGTAGACGTCAGCTGCCAACTGTACGCTCATGCATGCTCGTTTCAGTTGCTTGGACTCATCGAAACCATTGATTTTTCCGCCTTCCAGTTCCCAATACGTTGTCCACTTTTTTTTCTTTGTTGAGCTTGCTGAAATTATATGAAATCGTTTGAACAAATGACAGCCACATATCACCATGTAGGTTTGCGTGGAAAATCACAAATGGACGAACAATCGACATTCAGCAAAGTTCATAATAAGTGATGGGTACTACGACGCATTTGCTCGTACGTCATCAGAAAATCTAGACCAACTGTAACATAATTTAAATTCACGTGTAAATCATAGCAGTTAAGCGATATTAACCATTGTGTTCTTCTTGTCCGATGGTGTATACGTCAGACCTTTGATTGGATTTTCTGGGTAATTTTCAGAATGATTTATTTCTGTATGCCGAAGGACAATTTTGAACCCGCTTTCTCCAGATACGTATTTCACAGATGAATGGGTTCGAGCATGTGATTGATGGTCCAAAGTCATCGCTGTCACTTGTATGGTTATTTTTTGGGAAGGTTTACTGATAGAGATTGACTGAGACCGATTTTTCCGGATAGTAGATCGTTGTTTGTTATCGGTTGAACGACCTTTCCAGACTTAGCGAACTCAAGAAACAAACCATGCTCTGTCTTGAAGAAAAAGTAGCTCACTTTTACACGGGCTACTTGTCTTTAGTGGCCGGGCCAACGCTAACACTGATCACTAGTAGCCGACATAGAATTTTGACGGCACACCAGTTTACATACGACCACGTAATGCTGGCGATTATCACCAAATTTTTGATCACGTCTTCGGTGCGTTTTCACTTTTTTATATTCATTCGATTTGGTTTCTACGTCAACAATTCTGACCGGATAGCAGACCGACTTTAGTGACGGTAAATACAACTACCCGTTGTGCATTTACAGACGTTTTTCCAGTGTGTGAGACAAACGGATGATTTCAAAATACTCATATGTAAATGCTGGGTGTGATGTCTGACAGAAAAGTTATATTGATATTTTCTGAATCAATAGATTGTATTTGCACATTGAAATACTGGAAAAAAATTGGAATTCAACTCACCGAACCAACTCTGTTTTGATTTGCCCAACCGCTAGTGAACCATCCTTTCTGCTTTATAAACCGTTAAAATGTGAAAAGAATTCTTAGAGCTGAGCAAGTTTTCAAAACAAGTCAATTACTACTGAATGATGTACCTATCACCGTGAATGTTAGATCATATTTCATACGGCGGAGTGTGTCATTCACTCAGGGTACAAAACAGAATCTTACAGTTAACCTTTGGTATCATGAGAGGGACTCAAGGCACTTCGTACAACTCGGACTTAAAGCTTCACTTTTTTCAGGTCCTTGAAAGTCACTCAACTAAAGTGTACTGTCGGAATCTTCTTGTTTTTCATCGTCGTTAATATCTAATAGCTATTCTTGTGGGTTTCACTCATCGAACAACTGAAAATTCCATAACTGTCATTGCCCTAGATTTCAGGTATCGTTTCCGTGCGAACCGCTTGTATATGGCATGGATTTAGTTTCACAGTTTACGTCATGTTGCTCTTAGATGCGTAACTGATCGTGAATTTCTATTTCTTTGCCCGTTCCAGCACTGGTTTCACATGCGCATCGACGCATGATTCAGCATGTGTTGAACCGAAATCTGGGAAGCATTTTCGTCCAGACCTGCAGCGTGATGATTCGATATCCGTAAATGGCTCACCTCTACTTCAGAATACTCATCGCCTTCATCCATATATCATTGCTGCAGCGTCTCGTATTAGGCAGCATCATAATGCTTGTCGGTCTTGGAGTTCCATGTTCTTCTCAAATGTCTTCCAACCAGATGAATGCAAGTGTTTATCTGACAAAGAGCTGTTAGAGTATGAATTGCTGACGCTCAGTGATTCGCAAGTCGGCCACAACAAACGAGCCTTTTTTCCGCACCAAAATAACACACGGTCCCATTGTTCTTCGCTGGAGGAATGTAGTGAACCTCGATTTCCCGCCAGAACCCGTAATCAATTAACTTCCTTATATCAGTTGAATTATTTTAACGATATTTGTGATGAGGATTCCTCCAGTAACTTTGAAAAGAAGGAGCCGTTAGCGTTGGCCACCGATTCTTTTTCAAATTCGCCATTCTTCAACTCATCTACTCCTAGTCGAGGTTTTTCTCCTGTTGAGATGTACGCTGAATTACGCGAAGATGAGAGTCAACTGTGTTCTTGTTCTTCACACATATTAACTTCAAATTTCAATAACATCTTCGGGACTTCGCACACAACATTTTTTTCTGTCGAGTTAGATTCTTTTTTGTTCATGCTTGATTCGGTTGATTCTCCCTGGAAATGTCAGGTGCACTTCGCGCATCTGCCTTCCCCATTTTCCTGGCCTCCGATTGATCTTGAATTCATCGATGAAATCAACAGCTATTTAATAATACCGTGTGAACGTGTCCACCCAACTACTGATGATCAACGTCCTCCTGAAATTTTGCAAATATCGGAATCGTTATCTCGGACTTCATCTGCACGAATTACTGAATCCCCCGTTAGTTCGTCTGCCAAACCTATTGCTGGAGGAATCGGCAAGTTCTGATTCATTATTTTCTTTGGATCATTTTCGGTAATAATTGGCATGGTTCTGTGTTGTTAGAGGCTTTATCGCTTATATCGACTGAGGGTTCGAGTTCGTGGCTTATATCGTTGATGTATTTCAACTCGAACGTGCGCCTGGACCTGCATCATAACGCTTTGAACTACGTTAGGTTCACCACTCTAGGTTTTACCATGTCTTACTGTGGGTAAGTCTTCTTGTCGAGCACGTTTGTCCCAGTGGAATGTGACAACCGCGAACTGTTTTGTATCCTTGATGTAATTAACCGTGTGACGATAATATTTATACGCATGCAACAGCAGTATTCGACATTGTACTTCAGCGATACACATGTTGACCCATACCAACCGTTGTAGTTTGTCGAACTTATTACTAGCGTAACTTGGTCGAATAACAAATTTGCAAAATAGTGAGGAACTAATTGCATTATTGAGGAATTTCGTATATACGAATAGAGCCAGTCTGTACTCTCGCACATGACAAGTAGGAATAAATTATGGCTGTTCGGAACAAAGGGAAAGATATGAATTAGGAGTTTATCTCTCGAACAAATTGTCACACGCCTTAGCGTTCAAACTTTTTGGATTCATCCAGAATTTCCAGCTAATATGGTTATATTTTAAAGTCCGTGTGCTGTCTGTTCCTGGAAATGAAAAGCACGATATTACTACACCCAGTGCGAATAACCACATGGATCTATAGAGTTATTCCAAAGGAGCAGTAACACAAGGGCATTAAGAGATTATCTTCAGTATTGCTTCCGTCACAACGAGACTGGACCTTGACGTGGTGTGACGGCTTGCGCATCTCGATGACCTATTGGGCTAAACTGGACGGTGTGATCACCACACCGATAGAGTCACTCATGCCAGGCAGGCCAACAGGTAGGTCGGCGGTTGGAAGAAGGTTGGCATCTTTTCCGAAAAAAGTACCAGTTCTGGTACATTGCCACCCAACCGCTGCCTTGCGGTACAGGCTTTTGAGCCAAAGGCTTTGGTTGAGAACCCTAATCGTTCTCCTGTCTAGGTCTGGGCGTCCTGGCAGTATCTCAGCCCACACACAACCATGAATATTCACAACAACAATAAATCCATACTGCATCGGCCGTCTCGCAGTATAAACCGGGTCGCCCTATCTGCTGCATACAGCAGGGTGGATAGGCGAAAACATGCTACTGCTGACCCCTCCCCCACTGTCCTATCAAATTTAGCTCTCAGGCCCCTCCCGACCTCCATTTCTGATAATTACTCTACAGGTCCCACAACCAACGATGATTATAGCTACTAACCGTGCAAGGTTACACACTGAACCGGTAAGTTCCGTCTCTTGCCTTAACCGGAGAATGCGGATAAATAGGTGTCTTCAACGTTCGCGCCTCTAAAGCCTCGCACCGCTTCTTGAACCGTTGCGACTCATCATCATCATCATCATCATAGACAGCAATACATCAGTGGTTCACACTGATGCTTGACTGCCACACAACCACGAAGAACAAGGACGAAAAAACGTATATAGGAAAAAATAAGAAAACAGAGGGGCGGAGAAGAAGTGGACCTAACTACTAAAAAAATAGCTACGTCTGTATTACAACATACAACATCAAGGCGCCTACACCTTGCAAACAAACAACCGAGCTGTAAGTGAAAGTAAGGCGTCATCAGCGAGACAGCTTCCTTACGGCTTTCACTGCCCCGCATCATTAAGTGCACTCACTTCACAGACAACTCGGCCAAACAACGACAACATTCACGCCACTGAGCTCGATTAGCCGCCATCTCACCTAACGTCTCAAGCCACCGACTCTGTGAGTCGCGAGGGCCCCAGCCCGGGACGAACCCGATCTACAATGATCAACCTCATTCGTGAACGATTTCATTTGTCTACGCCAGGTCATCATCTGTCA
>LOND01028868.1:34272-47581 GCA_014220965.1 Paragonimus kellicotti | reverse complement strand
TTGTATACCTGGGAAGCTGCATCAGTGGTGATGTCGGAGGTGTAGAAAATGAAATAGAATCGCGTATTTCCAAGGCTAGGGCGGTGTTCGCTAATCTAAGACACCTATGGCGACAGAGAGGTATTTCCCTAAAGCTTAAGGGTCGTGTATATCAAACAACAGTGAGGGCTGTATTACTTTACGGCAGCGAAACCTGGCCACTCAGGGTAGAGGACGTGAACCGTCTCCAGGTATTTGACCACCGATGTCTGCGTTCAATCGCTCGTATCGGGTGGCACCAGCGAGTAAGCAACGAGGAGGTTAGGAAGCGGGTGTTTGGCACTGATTGTCAAACGAGTTGAGTCACTACATTTGCACAGACTTAGATGGTTGAGGTCATGTACTAAGGATGCCAGCTAGTCGTTTGCCACACCGAGCACTGTTTGCCGACGCTGCGGCCGACTGGCGCAAGGCGAGGTGGACAGATGATGACCTGGCGTAGACAAATGAAATCGTTCACGAAGGGGTTGGTCACTGTAGGTCGGGTTCGTCTCCCGGGCTGGGGCCCTCGCGACTCACAGAGTCGGTGGCTTGAGACGTTAGGTGAGATGGCGGCTAATCGAGCTCAGTGGCGTGAATGTTGTCGTTGTTTGGCCGAGTTGTCTGTGAAGTGAGTGCACTTAATGATGCGGGGCAGTGAAAGCCGTAAGGAAGCTGTCTCGCTGATGACGCCTTACTTTCACTTACAGCTCGGTTGTTTGTTTGCAAGGTGTAGGCGCCTTGATGTTGAGTGCAGATGTAGCTATTTTACTAGTTTGGTCCCTTCCCCTGGCATCCTTCCTTCTCTCTTCGTATGTGGTTTTTTTTATTCTTGGTTGTTTGACAGTTGAGCGTCAGTTTGAACCGGTGGTGTGTTGCTGTCCATAATCATTATAATGATGACGACGATTTTGATGGTGTCTGTAAAAGTGGTAACCGTTTGGGGAAGTTTCGAAGTGAATTATCCGCTCGGGCTTTTAATGATGAGTGATTCTGTAGAACTTAGTTTATCAGCTGTACAGGAGCATCTGAGAACATCTAAACCGGTCTTGGCCGTTTTGTCTACAGACAACTGCGGTACCCTCAGTGCATTCTTAATGAAAGCTAGCCGGTGGATATAATTCTATTCATATTGGTCTATTAGGTGCGTGACAACCACTTCAACTTGTGTAACGCGTTCGGTCAGAGAAATGATCCTCAACTAATTGTGCAGGGAGATGTTAAGCATCGATGTCAGTAATAGTTTATTCAAACCACTTCTTTCGAAGTTTGTATATTGTCTATAAAGTCCAACAGATGCTGTTTTATTTATCCAACCAGAGGCTCTGATAACTTGGTAGACGAAGTCTTTGAGGGGAGCGAAAGCGACGTTATTCGAACTGGTCTTTGTCGGTTGATTCAGTACTAGATACCGCTTCTCTGTTATTACTTGTTCCAAGCCTTTCAGAGTAGTAGTTGCGCCGTCAACATGCCGAGGTTTTACTGCGTCTTCTTCATTGTTATCACAATGAATTGTGATAATACTCCATTTCGTCCACCCACTTTTTCAGCCTCAGACTGCTAAGCAGATTAAACACTGTTGTACACTCTGTAAGGCAGTGTTGTTTCCACATCAAAACCGTACTTTTTGGTGCATAAACTGACGAAAATCTCATAGAGATTCTCGAGGTCGACAGGACTGCTTCTCGAATTACACGATTCGCCACATCTCCCGAAAACCTTTGTTATGTAATACCGTTTTTGTTTAGACGTTGTCGATGTGATCACTTTGCATTTGTTTGGTTGATAGCATGGTGTTTTTTCATTTCGCACACTTTTTGTCGCCATGTTTTTTTTTAAATGTCTGGTGACAACGCTTTGACCGCGATCGTAGTTTGCTATTGTCAGGCGACAAATATCACAGCATATCTTGAGATAATTGCTAACTTACTCACAATAGAAAACCTTATCCTTGAGCTTGAAATTGGTGCGTGGAAGCTATAATACGTTTCAAACAACCTACATTTTCTGATGTGCACTATTACTTCACTTGGCGATCCTAGTACCCAATATTTCGATAAGTTATTCAGAAATGTCCATTTTTATGCGATTATTTCAGTTGCCGTAAATTGTTTTCGTTTCTGTAGGCAATCAGCAAAGCCGTTGCGGATTGCCAAATTATTTGTCTGAATGAACACCCGAATGCGGTCTGTGGTGAACTACACATGTCATGTCATACGATCTGTTTTGGTCCATCCCACAAGTTATCTCTCACACAACCAGTTACACACATGTACAAGACTTCCAGATATTGATAACCTGTCAGTAATAACCAGAAAGAGATGCGCTCGGATTCATCTTCTGATTTCTTTTTACTATGATGATGTGTTTGAAACATTGGCCTACCAAAGGTCACTCGCGGTAATCGAACCGTCGGAATTGGAATCTCCATCTAAGAATGCTGCGACATTGGCTTTTTAGAATCGGCTTATCAATACTGAATAATACGTATGTTTTACCATCCCCTGGCCAGTTATGGCTAAGATGTTAACTAGGTCAACCATCCTATTGCGTAAACGGAAAAATACAGCGGCCAACTAGACCATTGTGTACAGCAATGGCTGCACACACTTCATTGCTCATGCCATCTGCAAATTACTTAATCACATCTGGAAAAGCGGTTATCGATACATTTCGTACGTTCTGAATACAACGGGTCAGCGTACATGCTATAGGACTTAAGTCTATACCAGGTGGTAGGACGAAGTTATTTTGCTGGTTCGGTTTTCTTTTACAATAGGATATGATCAAAAAGAGTGTCGAACGCACAACAGCCGTCACTTACAGCATTTGTGTTCGGCAAGCTGATGAAACGAAAGTTTGTTTCAGAATAGCGTCCGCGGATACTGCGGGCTTTCAGGTTTGTCAACTCAAGTAGACTTGTCTACAGCTTGTTTTGTAAAATCATGTCTACCCGTGGACTACATCGGCACCAACTGAGGTTGGCTCTCAACGTCTACAGAAATCCTTTATGTTTGTAGGGCATTATTCGAATACGAAAGCCAGCGTTGCTGAATCTGCATGTATAAAAGGTGTGAAAATCCGACTTACACTATACAACAGTGTCAAAAGACTGCTAGGTGGGAATTAACAGGGGACAAGATCGCGGTGCTAATCGCTGTTTTTTTCCAACTAATCATGGCCCTTTTCGAAAAGGGCCGACTGGATAGTCTATGGGAATGCGACAGCTGCGATCAATTGTGGGTGATGTTCAACTTGAAATTAATCCAAATCCTCGACTACTCACCAGTAATATACAAAATTGTCAATTCGGAAAGTATTGACTTTAGATGATGAACAGGAGTGTTGAAGCACCGCCTTCCCCAACAGCTATTCCTGATGAATGACCTAATCTATGGTTTGGTTTCCTACGGTAGATTGCGGAAACTGTTAGACGGTGAGGACGGTACACGCCATTACTTCGATGCAGTAAGTAGAGGTCAAGAGCCATACGCTTGCCACGTCTGTTCCTCATAGGTCAAATGCAGGTTAAACCCATTTTTCCAACAGTTTGCGCATTTGTACATAGTTCCTATCTCGTGACTTGATTTCAACGAGGTTCAGTTCATCGTGTAGCTATTTTTGTCGGTTGTCTGGTGCGTATCGGATATACCTATCCTAATTCATCGTAATACATTATCTTTATTTGGTTTTTGACTAGAGGTACATTCTATGATTACGCATTCATTTATTGGAAATCACATCTTTCAACGACATACGTTTCAACGTCCGACAAAAAAAACAATGTGAACTTTCTAATGATACCTGTTTTAACGTTGTGAGACTTTTAATAATGAAAGTGTACTACTCTGATCCTTCTGAAAGTATACCTTTTTCCATGTTTTTTTGTTAAGCGTGCACATTTGTGCATTAGCCTTGCTTCTGATATATTTTGTAATTATTTGTTACGTTACCAGCTAGAGAGAACTGTTCGTGGTCCGCGAAGGGGATTTCGAACGCATCCATAGAAAACACTGCAATTATTCGCGCTTACTGAGCTTACTCAATGCCTGCGGTTAGATTTGTCAATTGTCATCGTCACATCACATGATCGTGGCTTCGACACACTAACATGACTGTGGCAATAAACATCTAGATCGTTGGTCGCCAGATGTTTGGAGTCAACTTAGATACGGGCTTCTCGCTAGGTCATAGTCATTGAGTTTGATGCTAGTTGCCGGTATCATGAAGCTAACTTCAGACATAGTGTAGCTGAATGTACCAAAATGCGTCCTACCCTTTGAAACGGAAACTAGCGCCTGTGCTAAAGCAAATCCTCTCAAAATCTTGGCAACTAAACTTCTCTAATCGGACCTCGATCACGCCGTAGAGAAGTGCAACTCGATGGTGAATCTGGGGAACGAAATAAAATACGTTAATACCCAGACCTGTCATTATGAGTTAGGTATAATGACACTCAGTTTTGGGTTTACATTACCAAGTAGAAAATGAGGCTTTCGATTCGACAGTGAAAAGTGGTAAGATGAAGTGATCATCTTTGGGCCTCTACCGAACCATCTCACTCTGTAGTATGCCGGTCTCCATGGACGAAAGTGAGAAAAAGATTCCTTATATAAAGATATTTTCTGGTTTCTCACTTCAACTTCGCATTGGGATCGGCTGCATACGTTTAGTAGTGACTATCAGCAATGAGATCTTTAATCTTCCCAATCCGCGTCAGCATTAACATGTGATACTTTAAAAAACGACCTGATTTTTTGTGCACCACACGTTAATCGCATGACTATTTGTGGGAAGGACAATCAAACGCCTATTTGATATATTGATGTTTCGGTCTTTCCTAGTGCGAATCTAATGGTGAGTAGTAGGGATTTTCTTTTCCATATAGATTGAACATCACCCACAATTGATCGCAGCTGTCGCATTCCCATAGACTTTCCAGTCGGCCCCTTTCGAAAGGGCGCGATCACTTTGTACGGTCGCAAGTGTGAAGCATTTTTACTTGACGAAATTGTACGTTTAAAATCATGTACAGATTTAGGTCGAGCCCCACATGTTTTGTCGTCTATTTTGGATCCCGATAGACTTTCCAGCTATCTCCTTCCGAAAATGAGCACTCTACTCTACTTTCATTCTTGTTAGAGGTCATCAATAACACATGCTTTTCGCTACCGGAATCTGAACTCCTGTCCGCGTTTTCTTGAGACAACCGCGCTGCCCATTGAGCGGTGTTCATTGAGCTCACTTCAGGCGCGACCAAGTCATCATGCCTAAATACAGATATATTCGTTGGTGAGTAACAATGAGATCTCCCGATCGTCTCAAGAGTGAATACACTAGCTCTTCTGTCAGTTCCTTTTTGTGATTCCATAATAGGGACTTTCCAGTCAAGTCAAAATACTCAGTTTTATGCAACACCGGGAAGTCCATTCTCAGGTAGTCATAAAGATATGATGTTCCAATACGTCAACGCTTGTAGTTTCTCTTCTACTTTGACAAACTTGCCAACTACTGGAGCGGTACCCAATCACACAGTATTTGGCTCCCTATTTTACACACGTCACAAATCGAATTGCAGCCACCCGTAATCCACACCAGCTGAATGTCACTCACGTGTAGTCGCTGCTTCTGTATTCTGACTGATTTCTCATCCGCCTTTTCTCGAAAAGAAGCGCCAGATTTGAGTTTCACTTCTACCAAAGCTCGTCAGTTGTGCGTATCCTTACCGCGGTTGGACGTTTCACCTTGGTCTGTGTTCTCATGAGTCAACTAGATCAACAATCATCCATGCATTATGCACGATCGAATTATCATAGCTGAACGATCAGCTACATTCTTTCTGCGGTAATTCTCAAATTACCCGATCCCCTTGAGAATTGACATTGTATTATTATCTCTAATTTATTCGCCTTCCCTTTAGACGCCTCAGACAAGTTGAAACGATAGAATTTATGGAATTTGCCGAGCTGTGTTTCATTACCGACGAGGGATCGGGGATCTGGTTAGAATAACCGATTGGAGTTGTAATGACCGTTACTGTATTAGCTGTCAAAATTAAAGGCAATCTGAACACTTGTGAATGTGACTGGGCGTTCGGATGCGCCCATGTGATGGTAATGGTAAACTCTATAGCCTTATTAAAACTCGAACCGGAATTCGAGCCCCTGTCATGGCTAGAATATGCACCACTGACACGAACAACATTCGAGTCTAATACTTCTACAAAAGTTTCAGGTCGAAAGTTGCAATCAAGTATGAATCGTATCCAATTAATGTCAGCAAGGTCCCCGGTTACTTAACCACAACTAATTTAAATGTTGAAGACTTCTTAACTAACCGATCTAGCGTTACAGACGAAAGAAATGTAATAGATGTACCAGTTCTCTCAATCAGTCATCGTGAACTTATTCTAAACTCCTGGACGGTAACGACGGCCCGTATCAGGAACGGCGAAAGAAGGATAGAATTCTGCTGCGTCTTGCACGTGATGTTAACGCTGTGAACCTTTCATCCACACTGGACCCAAATGTTCGCTCTAGAATGTTTTTAGAAATGCACACCAATAATCTCGAGGAAATCCCGGAATACTCTTCTTTCAACTTGGTCCAGTGCTCCCAAAAAATATCCATTGAGTCATAGAAGACAGCAGTGACAAACAGTTGTTTCCGTTACTACTTCACAAGATCAATACCATTATATGTACAAAATTGAATCGATATTAAGACAACTTCCATTGGTCTGTATAATGGGTTACAAAATTCTAAACAAACGGGTTAAAATACTCATACGACGAGTCATTGGTTTTTGTAACGAATGTTTTGTAGATCTGTCCACAGTTAGGTCGCAGAATTCGACGTTGATGTCAATGATTCCGGTTTTTTACGAACTTATTTGAAAACAAACAACCGTATTGGGTAATCGAATAGCAATCGATTCCGCGACGATCAGTTTGGGCTGGTTGGCGGGAACTTTGTAAACTATACGAAAGGCCTGCTTTGGGCTAACGCGATGGTCGGTATCTTTTAGGTGTGCAACTACTTAACTGTTGTTCGTTTTGGTCAAACCGGTCCCGAGCCAGGCAAGATGGATGTTCGTTTGGATGAACGCTTAATCATTCGACTTACATATTCCGCTGTACAACAGCGGGAAAGAGCATACACGAACATAGATTGGTCGAGGACAGGCATTTTGTCTTTCAGGCTCAAAGTAATCAAGGGGGAAGTAATGGACCAGCTCCGTAATGTTGATGCCGAGAACGTACGTCTAAGGATCTGATACCAGTCGACAGTTCAATCTTTCTGTCACGATATCACTCTTGAACGGTAGACGGATGAAGATGGCTTTCTTTTCCACCGTGGCAACCGGATCACGTGACTTAATAGCGATCATGTTCCGGTATATAAAGCGGTCGGGATGGCCATTTCCGTTTACTACATTAGCAATTACTTCCAATTCTTGTTCTATCGCCTCTGTAAAACGGATAATCCCAGCTCTGCTGGTAAAACATCGAACAAGTTTACGCTTCTGTTTGAGCGGCACAAAACTATTAAAATGTGTGTACTGTCCACATTGTCTTGCGATGAATCGAGCGCTACAGAGTCCCATCTAGTCGTCTTTTCAGGCTTACGTCTGGAAAATGGGATATATTCGACTCTGTTTCAAGAATGAATGTGATAGATCTGTGCTTGATTGAATGTTTGTACAACGTCGGTTAGCTCCTGGTCTGAGTTCATTTGCGCAAAAATCATCACAAACATCAATGACTGGTCGTATGAGTGGTTTAACCCGTTTGTTTGGAATTGTGTAACCCATTATACAGACCAATGGGAGGTCCCTTAATATCGATTCACTTTTGTTGAACATACGATGGTATTGATCTGATGAAGACTTATCGAAAACAACTGTTCGTCACCGTCGTCTCCTATAAGTGCAAAGCGCATCTAGTCCCTATAAAGACAGTGTTCATCAACCTTCTGTTTCGAATTGCACGTTCCTACAGCTGGCGATTTGTGTACAGGTTTCACCAAGTTTTTAGACATCCCTAGTGGGTGAACAGAAAAATTTAAGTTTCTTGCTCCCAAGTGGGGCATACATAGACAGCCGTACACATTCCGCTCGGTCTGTTCCACTAAGCCTTTTTCACCATCTATTGCGGTCAACTTTACCGAACGAACAGATGGATTTTAATGGTCCTTGAATGAACCGGTTTGTTGGAACGAGTGTTGTCAGGTGTCAGCACAAGCGGGAGCGCGGAAATTCGGTTCGTGAGCCAATGGTTCGTTTATAGCCGTATTATTGGTGGTCGATGAATTAGTTCTCATAACAGCACTTACCGTTCCAAAGTCGTTACGGGCTTGACAGGTTCTAACAAAGTTTGGCTGAGTCGAACAGATACATGTTGGTGACTACACAATAGCAGTACTCAATACCTGGTACACATTTCAGATTGAAAAACATTGCGTTGAACCATTACTTTGGATAAGTTCATAAGAGCAAAAGCGAGCGGATAACTGCAAGAACAAGTACACCATAGATTTCCCCTTCATTTACTACCCATCTCTTCCCGTTAATCACTTGTGCAAACGGTTTATCATGCGATCCCGAAACTGATGATCGCCGTTCACTATGAGTCATTCGTGTTCACGTCTTTCAGTTACACATTGGGCGCCAGCTACGTCTAGTTAGACGAAGGTGTGTGGGCAATGTGTAGCAAACCCGAGCATGACAAGTGTTAGAATGAAACCGGGTCGTAGTCGGAAATATAATCGGGAATTATTGACAACATCGTACTCAACTCAACTAAGACCCAACGAACTGACGGTGCTAAAGTAGTTTTGATGAGAATTACGATGTCAGAATTTGGTTGTTTCCGAGAGTGACCTGAAAAACGAATCGCCCTTCAACTGGACACCTGTCGTTGGTGCTCACGGAAACTTTGGAATGTGTTCTGTTAGCGAATTCTGCAAGTCAGTGCATTTACCGAATAAAAACGTTGGTAATTGAAGGTCTTGGGCGCCCCTTTGCAGGTCAGCCGGTGTGTCGTTTCTATTGTGATGTTAACTGCTTTCGGGGCGCAACATTTCAAGTTAAGTTGGGCTACCAGAAATCTATGAAGAAGCAGGGCACTTCTTTGGGGCAAAGTTCTTTTTGAAACACACTTCTGTAGTTGGGCTTAAAGCATTGTGTATAGTGCTGCTGCTGCTTGCACATCGCCGGCCACATGTGCTCTTATCGAACGGACAATGACCTGAAATCGAAATCGTCTTTAGTACATCAGCTGGCACGTATCACTTCACCTTTGCCCCTCCTATTTATTTTACCTTTATCACAAAGTAGACGTTAGAAATGTAAATTTAGCTACAGGAATCTGGCGCTTACCTTACATGCGTGTAGTTGTCAGTGCATTAGGGATAAGATCAAATACATGGCAATAGAAGATTGCTCACTCAATGAGTGAGATTTGCTGGTATGCAATGCCACTTATGGACTGTCATAGTTGATATCACTATTTTTTGAGGGTTTCTTTGGGTACTCTCACTATCAGACCCTGGTTTTCCGACAGTCATTTTTGCTCAGCAAAGTACGTGGCCGTGTGTCTACCTTTGAATAAAACTTGTGTGGCTGGTGTATGGTTTGGGACGTTGTTCAGTGGAAGCCTCATCTAGATACCCGGCTGTTCTTCGTACACTCATGTGACATGCGTATTTGACAAACCTGCTACCCTAGAGACAACCTGTCACAATAATTTTTCCACCTCTGCCAGGCGGGAACAGTCACATGCTGAGTAGATACACTTTGCATGTGTGCCTTTGCACAACCCAATATGTCTCAAAACAATGCACCCGGTAACCGAATCCAGAGTCCTGACCAAACCACACTTAATCTGTGTAGTGATCTGTCAAAGTACGCCGCCTGACATGGATTTAACGAAATGAGAGAAAGGCGAACTTAGCTAGGGAAATGCGGGTGTATTACCATATATTACCATGTTACTATTGATACCATTTACATAAACGGGTGTTTGTCAAACGAGTTCTTTTGTTCAGTCGCTACATTTGCACAGACTTAGATGGTTAGGTCATGTACTAAGGATGCCAGCTAGTCGTTTGCCACACCGAGCACTGTTTGCCGACGCTGCGGCCGACTGGCGCAAGGTGCGAGGTGGACAGATGATGACCTGGCGTAGACAAATGAAATCGTTCACGAAGGGGTTGGTCACTGTAGATCGGGTTCGTCTCCCGGGCTGGGGCCCTCGCGACTCACAGAGTCGGTGGCTTGAGACGTTAGGTGAGATGGCGGCTAATCGAGCTCAGTGGCGTGAATGTTGTCGTTGTTTGGCCGAGTTGTCTGTGAAGCGGGCAGTGAAAGCCGTAAGGAAGCTGTCTTGCTGATGACGCCTTACTTTCACTTACAGCTCGGTTGTTTGTTTGCAAGGTGTAGGCGCCTTGATGTTGTATGTTTGAATATAGACGTAGCTATTTTTAGTAGTTAGGTCCACTTCCCCTCCCTCCTCTGTTTTCTTCTTTCTTCCTATATAGTTTTTTCTTCTTTGTTCTTCGTGGTTGTGTGGCAGTTAAGCATCAGTGTGAACCACTGATGTATTGCTGTCTATGATGATGATGATGATGATGTCTGTCTCATCCTGGTCATGTTAATTTGTATTGGATCTCATTCTTCTCATTTCAGTTTGTCGCTGTTGTTTCAGCTTCATTTCCCGTGAGTCACTTGACGCGACGCTATCAGTAAAATTTGTTAGTGCCCAATATGAACACGTTAGGCACTAAACAGACTTATATCTGGCCAGGGGATCGATGGCAGAGTGATGGAGCATTATGTTCGTGGCGAACGGTAGCTAAAATGCACGAACCATTCATCTAACCACCTACATCGGTCTGTTTGCCAGTGTGATTAGCCACGTACCGATTATCACTGTTGTTATGTGTGCTAGACCGTTGTCACTTATACGGTCTATCAGTACTGTTTTACGCACTGAGTTACTTGTTTTTTAGTGTTGGTTTCCTCATAGAAGTGGTCTCCTGCACTTATTCACAGATGTATTTTTATCATTCTGAAACATGGGTGGGGTTATTTAATCCCGACTGAAGACTACTTGAAGTCAGTTTCTGATCGTAACATGATTTATTTGCTAAATGCAATTATTTTATTTTTAGGCTAAGTGCAGTTACTGTTAATCTTTTTTCCCGTCTCGCAGGTCCATTTTTATCCATCGTTCTTAGTCGTTTGGCTACTCTACATACAAATTGTCTTTTCACCAATTTGCTGCTCACCGATCTGTTGGCCACCTTGGCTGCATACCCTTGTCCGATGCTGTATACTTTTCTTCTCAATTCCGTTGGTCTACAACTTAAATCAAACGTGAATTCCGTGTTTAAGGTTAGTTTCCTATCTTAGATTACCAGCAATTTAGGTGAGCCCCAAAGTTTTCTAGGTATTATATAATCGGAAAATTTTACTCACATCGTTATTACTCAGCCACACTTTGATTCATATTGGGTTGCACCAATAAAAGTCAGTGATTTTTCGTTATGAACGGTTGCAGTGCATAATTTCGCAGTTAGATTAGCTCAGTGTCACATTTCTCCTCGCTTATTTAGTTAAGCAAACTTATTTTCATTTAGCTGGACCTAACGGCTGTTTGTCGGTGTTTATGTTAGTATGGTTCTCATGTTTTGTCATTGTTTGCGTGTTGTCGCATGTCGATGTTTGTTTGGCGAGCTGGTGTCTAGTGTGTGTTTGATGTTGTTGTAGGTAAGGTACAGTTTGGTTGGTTTGTGTCACTGGCTTGTTGTTGTCATGGGTGTTTGTGCTTTTGAGAGTTTGTCGTATGGTTGATGATTATGTTGTTGTTTTGAACGATGACGAACTGTATGTCCTCGTTGTGTTGGTCGGCGCGATGTTGTTAGCATGTTTTTGAGTTATAGATTGGACATCAATCACATTTGATTTTAGTTTTCGCATTCAGCCGGTCTTTGCAGCCAGCCTGTATGGAATAGAATCCCCGTAGTCTAGTTTTGTTTTTGTTAGAGTCTATCCGTGGTATATATCCTTGCTAGAGTGTTCAGTCACACGTGCATGCGTGCGTTTTGTTGAGTTTGAGAGGTGTGTTTTGTTTTCCGTCGTGTTGATTGTCAGTGTTTTGCTCGTGGGCTGTTTGTTTGTTCTATTGAGTGTGAGTGTATGTTTGATGTTGTTTGTTTGTGTGTTGCTTCGCGTTGTTTTGTTTTGGTTTCTACGTTCGTATACCCGTGTGTGTTTTGTATTTATGTTGTGTTGACCGCGTGTGATTTGTTTTCTCTGGTCTGATTCTGTATTGCAATGATTTTTGTTGTGTGTGTGTGTGTGTGTGTGTGTGTTGTTTGATTTGTTTATTTGGTATTTTCGGTGTGTATTATTTGACTTTGTTCAGTGCGAGTGTGTGTGTGTGTGCTTATGTTGATAGTTGTTTGTGTGACTTGATCGGTTATCCGTGTTTGTTATGGAATGTGCCATGTGACTGTTTACTTTTCGGAGTGCTTGAGGGTGTGTTTGTGGTGTGCTATTGTTTGTTTGTCTTCACCACGTTTAGGCCGTTTACCTGTGGGGCTACGGCCGACATTGATTGTTGCAGTGAATCACACCACCGTTGACGTTCAGTCACAGTTGGGTTGGACGCTTGCTACACGAGAGAGGATATTGTTGTATTGTTTTGTGTGTTTGTGTTGATTGTACTCGTGTTGTATGGTTTTGCTGTTGTATGGTTTTGTCGTTGATGTACCCGTGTGTGATGGATTTAGGTTGTTGCGTTGATCGGCTATGCCCGTTCTGGTTTTGATTTCACGTGAACGGGCAAATTGAGTGTGGTGACCTTTTTCTGCTACCTTGGCGTGGTGGTCAGGCTTGTGTGTTGTTTTGATCCGGTGGGCTGTGCTGACTTCGACTTTGGTCGATGTAGGTTCAACCATGTCAGATTGGCCACAGGGGAGCAACCAGACAAAAGCAGATGCGTACGTTGTGTATGGTGCCGCTGTGCTGTGCTTTGGAACGGTTTGATGTTGTTTTTGTTTCTTTTTTGCCTGATCTGATTCGGTGTGTGTGTGGTCGGTTTGTCTTTGCAGTATTATCTCTGTGTGAATGTGCCGAATTTCTTGGGTTGTGACTGTCGAGCCTGTTTCAGGTGATTGATGCGTATGTGCGTGTGCGTCACCTGCTGCCTTGCGGTACAGGCTTTTGAGCCAAAGGCTTTGGTTGAGGGCCCTAATCGCTACCCTGTCCATATCAGAGCGTCCTGGCA
>LOND01028868.1:0-34172 GCA_014220965.1 Paragonimus kellicotti | reverse complement strand
ATACTTTCTTCCGACTATTCCTTCGGGTTTACACCGGATACGTGGTGTGTGAGTGGAACCACAAGTGGTGCAGCGCAAGCCACTTGGGGTGATGGTTTGAAGCGCAGGCGTCCTCTGGCTTCGGTCACTGTGACAGGCTAATCCGTTTCGGATGCCGCCAACCATGTTGTGAGTGGTATTTTCACCGTTGACTGATGTCAGTCGAAGTGTCGAACACTGTGCCATTACAGTCAAGTTGTTCAAACGTAGGATTTTCAACAAGCAGTCATTGCCTTCCTTTTTTTCAATTTCACAAAACCGTGTCACGATGTGTAGACTTTAATAGCTGTCTTCGTGATCCGGGAGGTGTTTTTTTCCTTCGATTGTTACGTAGTACGTTCCTCGAAAATACAGTCGTTAACTTAAGCAAGCGTCCGATGTATTCCGTCGCTTTGATTACTGACGTAAAAATCACAGACATTGACAGGTAGGATGAAGTAAAGTGTGCTCTGCAGAGGCATTCCGATCAATCTCGTCGGTACGGACAATGGATCGATAGGCAGGCATTAGTGCAAACAAGCGTAAAACAAAAGTGAGTCGTTGGCTGCAATAAAAATAGCACACAGAATCAGAAGTAGATTTGTCCGCTTTCGAATGGGTCGTCACGAGTTAGGAAAATTCAAATTTTAAACAGGGGTAAAGAATTACTAATACAAACAATATCGATTCAACATTGACGCCCGCAAAAATAAACGTGAGCCTATAGGTAGCCTAAGGGTAGGTTCAAGACAAGAGAAAGAAGTTTACCTATGTAAACAGCAAAACTGGAACATTGAAGTAATAATAATGGCAAACACGCTGGGAATAATATAAATTCGTGAATACCAACCGTTAATACCACGAGACTGTTAGGCATGTTATACGTATACGGGTTTGCGAAGTACTGCTTCTGATATTGACCTTTTTCTAACGTATTTCAAAATAAAGTGTACGTGTTGGCCGTTGTGCACAAGTGTTTGGTGGAGGAAAACATTCTTTTACGATTGTCTAGGATGAGCAACTTCTGCTAACCGTATTGAAAGAGGTTTGTACGAGTCCACATTTGAACAGTGTTGATACTAAACCTGTTAAATTAGTAAACTATCCCATCCATGCGGGTTTCCTATGCACTCTCCTCGCAATAGGTCCATCCTTATTGACAAACACCTCCACATATTGTGATTGATGACCAAATCGGAGGCGCGATTATCCCAACACTCGATAGAATATCTTAACGCGGCGGTGAGGTATGCCCAAAGCCCACAGCGAGTGGATCGCGGACAACACGAGAGACCGGAGGAGCCATCGCGAGCGAACAGACGTGGAATAGGAGGCGAAAGAACCATGACAGAAAGCGTCAGCCACAGAAAAACCAAGCAGAAGTGCTCATGACGTATGAGTGGGTACCTCCGCTGTATTGTGGATTGGAATTCCGGCTCCTAAACGCTGGCGAGTTGGACAATAAAAATTGTGACTTATTGAACGACTTTTTGCCACAATCTAGGAAGGAAAGTTTGTTATTATCCTGAACTTCGCTGGTGAACAAAATGTTCCGGTGAAGACTACTGAGTTGTGCACAGAGTTGGTCAGCATGCTGTCGTGAGTCACACACAATATGTCGTCAACATATCGCTTTTAAAGCGTTGTGGAGTGAATGGGCGTTGCTGCTTGTCCTCCTAAATGTACTTCGTGCGCTATTGTTAAATCAATATTGTCTGCATTAATAACTCCTCATTCGACGTGTCAAAATGTGTATTTTTTAACTCACGACGACCCATTCGAACGCTGACTAGTCTACTGATTCTGTGTGCTATTCCCGTTGCAGCCAATGGCTCATTCTTGTTCTACACTTGTTTGAATTAATGCTTGCTTATCGATCCATAGTATGTGTATCGTAACGGATGAGATTGGTCGAAATGCCTCTTACGTAATCGTACTTGCGTGTTCTAACTTCATCCTGCGACATTACTGCTTTATATCCGTAGGTTATTACATCTAAAGTTGTTGTTTGTTCATGTATAAGTGACCTTGGTAATGTAGATACTCGCCTGTTTTGTGCAGTATCTATTAACTAACCCACGTTTGGTTAACTTTCTGGAAAATCCATACTTTCGAATATATCAAGTCGTTTGCGAGTTAGTTTTGCCATGCTTTCCGGACTCTTGAATCATCAGACCGTCGCAAATAGTTATAAGCACCTGGTTTGCTGTTTGTTTGTGTTTGTTGTCGTTGATCAAACTTTGTTATTTGTTCCACGCATATCCGTTTTCACTCTTCAGTGATGTCTTATTTTGTGGTTATATGAACATGTTATTGATTTCAGTGTGTCGTTTTTATCTCTTGATTCACTGTTCATAGGTTGGCATTTCTGTTCTTCCGTTCTGAGTAATGTGACAGTTTAGAGCTGTTTAATTATGTAACAGACGTTAATTTTGTTGTTCTTTAACACCGTCACCAGCTCTTGTTTTGATCTCCTCCTCTTAGGTTTTGCACATTGTTCGAAATCAGCTGTCTGCTCGCTCAGTCTCTGTTGAGCAGTGGCATTCCTTGGTTTATCGTGCACTTGTATATCTAGATGTTAATCTGCCGCACTGTATGGATATTCCGATAGATCCGGCATTTTATTCCGTGTCCACACAAGGAAAACAATCCGTCAGCCCTACTCTCATTTCTGTTTCACAGTCTGAGTATGAACAAAGTAGGTTTCGTTTCTCACATACATTGGCGACAGATTTTTTAAAGGTCGTCCAGTCGCTTGTTGTTTTGTACATCCTAATGTGATCTAAAGATGATTGCATGTTGGGTTCTTTTTATATTGGTTTCAAACCAGGGCAAGATTACAACCTTGTGTTATGAAGGTTGGAACAGCTTTATTGATGCATTTTTGAAATTTATTTGAACGTCGTTTGTTTCCGGTTTATTGCATATGCTATTTAAATTTCAGGACTTCCTGTGAATCCAGTTTGTTCGAGACCGTTGGACGACGTGCATACCTCTTGGTTACCCTCCGGAAGTGAAGATGTTACACATTCGGAAGAGCTGTCCGTTCCTTCATTGTTTAATTTTAATCACAGCAATATTTCACTCTTAGTCACTCAGCCCCGAACAGGTATGCCTCTGCTTCTCCCTGTGAACCTACGGGAGCTTCACAAGAAACCAATTATGAACTTGCCTGATCTTCCTTGTACAAGTCCCCGTTCCTCGTCACATTGGAAGCCATTTCGGAACGTCTCTGTTAACGTTTCCGATGCGTCCATCGTCAATCGTAATCGGCCGCAAGTCACTGGTAGTATGCTTGGTGCATCTGTTGTGCGCCATAGATCGTCATTCTTCACCGGACCAACTCAAGCCAAACATGAACCGAGCGTACTATCAATCAGCTCGGAGTCTGATGATGAATGCATGCACACATCGGAACTTAGTATGGATACACGTAATTTAGTTCTTGGCGCGATCATTTTCGACGAATTTTGTCATGAGCTGGCTGCTTTGTGTTATTCCCATAGTTTATCGTCTGAGTTTGATGTGGAAGCCGCAGTATGCAAGCTTGCATAAATTGGTTACGATGTCTGCGTTCAACCCTGATAGCTCTTATTTATTTAATCTGTCATAGTCGACTTTTCCCAACTGTCCAGTGCAGTTCTGATTCTTTTTACATCTATTTAACTATTGTGCTTCCGTTCTCCCAATTACCATTCACTTTCAACTTGAACGTACCCTGTATTGTTCACGGATTGTTGCATGCGCACAATTGGTTCTCACGATGAAACCGTTATGCCAGCGCCAGAAAACTAAATGAGCTCGTCTTGAGCAGTCAGACGTGTTTGAAAATTTCGTGGGGGTGGGGTTCTGCACTCGCAAGGTAATCGTCGTCATCGTCGGTTTATTGTTTTGTCGTGTTCATTGGCCGAGCTCTGTCGTTGATCAGACATTCGTTACTTTTTCTTTGTAATATTCGCCTGTTTAACATCTGTACAAGTAATGTTTTGTCCGCTTACTACGTATCCGCCTGTCTTTTTAAGATTCCCATGTTTCGTTATAACTGATGCTTTTCCGTATGATATTACCGTAAGTCAGTCTTTGTTATAGAACGAAAGACATGAATCGCAGCAAACCGAATCTTCACCGTCGTCGAAGTTCGTTCCAACTGATCATCGAATGGTTTATCTCACTTACCGTCCATATCGACTAACCACTACCTTATTCTTTTTTTTTATTAACATCCCTATTTTCACTTGTCCCACAGGAGAAAGAATGCTAGGTAGCAGACTGTACAGAGTTGCATATTTTAAAAACCTGCTTTTTCCTCTCGATCACGTGCCGAGAGTGGGACCTGTTAACGAGATGTACGATGTTCACTCTACCAGCATCCGTGATGAAACCATCCCACGCTAGTGAATAAAAAACCTATTGCAATTCGATATAGCGTTTGGAATCACTGTGAGAAATTTTCAAAATGTTTGCAGGTTCTCGATCCGACGATCACGAGGTTGTTTGGCATAATTAGATAATTGCAGACGCGAAGCATTTGGACTTTCTACGAATGCTCCATTCCGTTCACTGATTAGGTGGGTATCGTCGTTACCAAAATACTCCGAAGGAGAGCTACAGAGTCTTGCAATAACGCTGTTGAATACGCATTCAAAAAGTGGGATATCCGATAGGACCTCATGTGCAAGTTTCTTCACACGGGAATTACATTATTTTCGGCCTATACTGACAGATTTAGACATGCCGTTTCTATCGCTGTTTCGAATTCGGCCTAGCACCAGATTTTTCACAATCAAGTCTCACCTAACACTTTCAGTGTTCAACGGAGTTGGTGAGTTTCAGCTTGAACTCTTCGAGAAATCCTGTTCGGACTGTTAGTTCGCCGGATCATTTAGTTGATTTCATTTGATGTAGTGCGTTGGTTGACCAACTGAGTCCAAATGTGAAGTTTCTGAGCTCCCGACCTGGTCCTGTAGTTCATTTGCTCAAGCGCCTGGTGCCTCTGGACATGATGGTTCGAATCCAGTCGGAGATCAAATTTTTTGCAGGTAAGTCTCGTCTAAACTGATAGCTTTGTTTACTGCCAAATAATCGTTTATTTGTAAAGGGTATAAGACACTTTTCGGTGAGTTCTGATCAACTGGTGACTTGAAATATACTCACGAAAAAAGGACAACTGGTTCAATCCAAATCGTGCAAAAGCCTAGACAGGTCGACGTTATTCGGCTGTGCGAATGCTTGTATACGGAGGGAGTCTCAGCTGGTTCTCTACTGAAGTTTCGTTTAAACTGACACTTGAATCCGATAGAGCAAACTACCGTGTGCTACATATCTTTCCGATGAAGTTTTCACTGCGTTCTGATGAATGTCAAATTAAGTAAAATAGTCGAAACAAAACTAAGGTCTTGTAAGTGCGCATTCAACACCGGTTCTGCTCAACTCCTGACATATTTACTGCATAAATGGTGGTGTCATTTAAGCCAAATCTAATTCAGCCGCTGAACTCTTTTCGGTATTACCTTCATCCACTGAACTGGCCATTCATTGACCACCTGCCTGCTTCACCCAGCCAGGCTACTAGATCACACTACTTACATGGCGCTTCTGCGACGCGTACGGCGGGAGATAGACCGCCGATTTTATCGGTTTGGTTCGTAATCAATAGTTCATACACATTCCGACCGGCTGTAAGTGGGTTGTTTACATGAGTTAAAATTCGAAATCGTATCAACCAAAAAAGCGTTTAACTCCAGCCTGTTGCTAACTTCGGTGAATAGTCAGAGCCGCGCATAATTATCAACTGGCATAACCGCGACAAAGTCCAGATTTGAGGCATACATTGTATCACAATGTTTTCCGTGGACATTGGTTTGGAAGGAACCATAACTCTGTGAGCAAGAAATGTCAAACATTACACACTCTAATCCCGTCATTTATGAATCAAAGTCGAGGAGGTACAATGCATAACGAGCACTGTTTAGGATGTATCGAACGGCGGTTCGAGGATTTCTATATTAGCAGAACTGAGCAAGGTTTGACGTTGTCCGTAAGTTGATTTTGTTTATTTGTTGATTCCGCCAATATGCGCGCAGTTCAAGATCGCCAGATTTCAACTCCAAGCCAATGTACGTCTTTGTGTTTGCACTGGTTTGGTTTTGGCTAGATGAAGAGGTGTATGCACTATAATACAGAGATTAGATCACTACAAAGGCGAAGAAATCTTAGAAGGTACGGCTGAAACGGCATCAAACGCCGAGGATAAGATGGCGACAATAGGCCTCGGACGTGTTTTGTAGCGCATCGTTGGGTGGCCTCCAGGCCAGAAATGTCCATGTACATAGGGAGAGAGGGCTTGATGTTTAAATCATAAGGAAAGGTCCACAAGTTAGAGTAAACAGCGCTCGGTCAGTGCCCCCAAGTACTCTACGATGTCCAGATAGACTTTCGTGAGAAGAACTAGGTAAAGGCAGTGAGATGAGGAAGGGTAAGCTGGAATTGTGGAACCCGCGTTTTTCTCGCTAAATATCCGAGTGATGAGTGCATCGCCGAAGCGGTAGGTGTGACTGTATTATAAGTTGAAAACAAACACGTTGGGTTCAGACCAAGAATGGATGACAGTAATGCCGGTCGGCAAGCTGGAGACATTATCACTGGATTTGATGTTGCTTGGTTTTGATTTCATCAGCATAGAGAGGAAAGCTGGGAGACAAACTAGATGAAAGGTCATTTATAACAAGTAGAGAGGGAAGACTAAGGAGGCAGGCGAGAAGCTTGTAAAGTGTCCTTGGGACACGTACGCGAAAGTTTCGATCAGACAATGAACCACCAAAGAGATGGCTGTTACATTGGAGAGGCAAACCTCGTGCATTCACACGACCTTCAAACTGGTCACGTTAGTAATATATCCTAGGAATGGACGTTCGGTTGTATATGATCAACGGCACGTCTGTTAAATACCAAATCACTATGAAAGCTACCAAAAAGGTTGTGTCAAGAGGAGGTTTCGGATTATAATGCGCTAACACGATTTCGACAATCCACGCGCTAGGCACAGTAAATTAATTAATCGCAAAGAAATTACTAAGCCGCGTGACCTATTAAGAGTAGAATGACTTCATTGTTTTCTATGAGAGAGGGCTAAGTTCGGTAGGGTTCTCCCTGAAAGTACGTTCTAACTTTGTCCCAAATACTGAGATGCTTATCTAGGTGATGCAGCACATCGGATAAATTATGGCGGCTTCATACCAGTGCTATGTTGGTAGATGTAACTGAAGCAGCTCTTACCTTTTGTATGCACTCGGGCCCAGCTAAACCACTGCCAATTTTAGGGTGATCTTTGATCGCATGCTCACAGTTTCATTTCGCACGACTACTATCCTCATTGCTGTTCATTCAGCAGCACAATGGCGGACAATCCGTGACTTTTAAACGCACGGAAACATTATATATTTTTGTTTTCATTTATAGAAATGATGTATCTAGATGCTAACGTCAGCTGCTTGATTCAGGTGATTTCCGAAACACGTATTCAACAGTGGGTCAGTAATATGGTTTTTATTCGGAACATAGGGCTAATAAACCTGTCAGTAACGAAACACATCAGTATCTCACCAAATCCTGGCTTTTTTTTTAAAAAAAAGTGATTGGGCATTGCATTCGCTTAAGGCCATTGTACCGTTTGGTAACTCCACCACCACCCGCGTGGGAAACGAAGATTAGCAGATTAAAAGTGTTACATCGGAACAGGCGACTCTGCATGCTTTTTCCCGATATATCGTCCAGCGTTCTACTAGTGTTTGCTGAGCGTCAGTGCAGCGATTGTTTAAACCGATCGTGGGTCTAAAATATCCTACAATGACCAAAACGACTATCGCAATATGCCAGCGATGTTTTTCTTAAACATCATAACGGTACAAAAATTGTAGACAGCTTACACAATAGGCACGTGGGAATTACAGTGCACTAAGGATCGCGTATTCCGCGTTGAAATTAAGGGGGATGGGAAGTTATGAGTGTAACTAGTCTTTTCATCCTAGTAGATGTCGCCTTGCCATGTGGTTGTCGTGTTCCGCCATCCGGTCTGGTTGAAGGATGTCGGTGGTTGGGGCCAGTCATTATTGAGGTCGAAATTCCATGCTGTGAACCTGTAGAGCCTGTTGTTTGTGTGCTTGTGTCTATTCCCTTTCAGATAAACTAAGAAATGCTGGGGGTGTTTGTCATGATATTGTCATTAGTTTATGTTGTGTAGGTGAAAGCAATACTCGAATACATGTTGTTTCCCTGCTAGAAATAAATGAGTTACTCTCAAGTCACTCTGATCTTTTGTTGCGCTGTTCACTCCCAAGTTGAGAGAGTGCAGATAAGCGACCGGATATGCTTCAATAACTCACGGCCCAGGAAAAATTTAACAACGACGCTAAATCAGAAGGAGTTACTAGAATGCAGGTGACAATAGTCAGGAAGAGCTTGACAGTAAATTCCACTGTCCCATCTTGCTGTATTTTCTTTACATCATATAAGCATAGTGCTACTTCGCAAATACCGCCGGCCAGCAAGGTTGCATGTATATCGGATGAATTATGCTACATGCTTGCAACGTTCGCAACGGCCTCTAATTCTTCCTTCAGCAAGCATTGGAAATCCAGCCGGAGATGTGCGACTGAGCAGAATATGCCTGAGATTAAGATTATTGGTGATGAAATGGATACCGTTTCCAATGGGCTCGTTGCTAAAGATACGCTGAAGCAACTTAAAACGAAAGTTATGGACAGCTTTGAAAGGGAATGTGCAGTGAAACTTGTAGACAACACCGTTCGCCAGGTATGTTTTCAGAAGGAAGACTCCGTGCACTTGGTCGAAGAAAACGTGCAGTTAGTTCTCTGGTTGGTACCATCACTCATGTGCCAGCTGGGAACCATATGGGTCTCATATTTTTGACAACGTGGATTATGCAACGTGATCAACGGCTCTTTTCAGTGCCATTTGAAAAAAAACCACGGTCGTACTCGTGGTCATCTACAACGAGCTACGCCCACACGTTTGCAATTGCCGTTCGTTAAGCGAGGTTCACTTAATCTTTGTTCAGTACTGCTTTTGTGGGCGTATATATGCACATACACAAATCTATTCGTGCGTATATATAGATATTAATTTTGTAAGCATTTCTGCGTTTATAAGCATACCAACGTAAGTATGTATACTTACTTTCAAAGATGTGTATATATGCACGCATGTATGCATTAACACAAACAAACTATGGTGGTTGCCACTGAATCTATTTCTCATTACCGTCGTTCTACCACATCGTTGGAATAAAGTGAAAAAGAGAAGAGAAGAAAGAAAAGAAGCGCGAGATGGGCTACAGCCCACTCGGCGGCACTCAAAAGCGCGCCAAGCGAAAAGTGCGTGGAACCTTCGAGTGCGTTAAACAACGCTCGAAAAGGTCCGGGTTAAACGACCTTGAAGAATGGAATAGTAGATGAGTCGTTAGGAAAAGGACAAGCGTTCGCTGCGTGCAATTAGTTGCACGACTGAAGAAAGTGGCACTGAGTTCATATCAGGCCTCCTATAGCAGGCGTACACAGAATCATGCGTACAGAACAAACAAGCGGGAAAACGGTTGCAGCCGGGATCCTTAGAGAAGCCACACGATCGCTGGTCACTACAATATCAATGAAAGGTTGCACCGTTTCCTCCATCGGCATCTCACTTGCTCACATAATGACTGATAATGCAATCTAGCAGATATGAATTACCTCAAAGGTTACTGTGTAGTTAGCCCCGGCGGTGATGATATCGGGGACGTCATTATCAGCAGCAGCACCTGGTGGAATAACAGCAATGGAACGGTTACACTGTCGTTGCATACGCACTATCCAGTATAAATGGCTGATAGATCGTTAACAATGTGTTACACGGTAGCAATCTTGGCATTAACGCGTTAGTCTGCACACAACTGGTACAAATTTGAAGTATGTTTGTCCCACTTATATCATTTATGTTTCCACGAGAAAGAGGATAGTTTTAAAAACATCTTGAACAGACTACGTCACTTGTCAATGGTTTTTGTGTGCGGCATTTGATGAGAAACGTAGCAGCTGGTTTCACTGATCCTATATAGAATGCTCTCAAAAGTCCGTGGACATGAATTCGGTACGCACAAGCATAGACAGCCTCAAAATTGTGGTAGGGCGTACGACAGCAGAGCTGACGAACTTGGCTAACACAAGAAAACCTTATTCGCCAACACGCGCCACCCCCGTTACAGAATTGCAACATAAAACGACGACTGTTGCACTCTTCATTCCACAATATGATAGCTTGATAGTTCGTCAGATCAGTCGGTTTTACATTTAGGTTGTGCCTTCTTACTGACTAACTGTATCAAATCTGAGCTCATTTGTTAGGATGACGTTGTAGCGTGTACCGTTATAGGTCAGATAACGTACTCGGGAGCGTGGAACATGTTCGCGGTCAGGAAACCCAATCAAACGCTTTCATTAATGGTAAGTCCTTCGACTACCTTAAAGTATGTACTCACATTAAGTCGAGTTCATGGGCATTTTGTGTGCGCATTCATGCAGCACTCCGTCATTACAGAAAACTCGAAAAGCTGATTGCACTACCCTAGAGATGAGCGTTACGAACAGCCTGGTTCTATCGAACCTACTGATTCCCGTTCAAAAGCGGTGAGCACTGGTCTGCCCGATGATTACAGAATGTTTGCAGGACAGCCTTATCAGTATTGACCTTGAAGATAACCCATGTGGTGCAGGACGTAGTGGGAACTAGCAGCCGCATACAGATTGAAGTTGAATTATGTAACAAAGCGTGCTGCCATGTTGTTAGCGCCATTTTGATTTTCGTTTGTGTAAGTCGTGTGCATGACTCACTGAGCATTTAACTGGTGTTTGTTTTTGTTACTTCCTATTACTTGACTGTTGTTGGAACCCAGGTGTCTGCGTTGTCCAAAGTTGGCCCATGGATATAACTGATAATCAAGTAAAAGCAACCGACTTGTATATTACAGTGGTCAACCAACCTCAAGGCTCAGTAGAACAAACGAACTGTAACGGTGTATTTTCATCACAGTTAACGTAGTTTTCAAAAATGTATGGTTCATGATTCCCTGGATCCGTCAGTTTCTGTAAATAACCGTTGTAGGTCGTATTGTCCAGATGATCTCGTGCATGCGGGTACGGCGAAAATTCTGTTCACTGTTGTATTTAACTGATTAACATGGGGAAGTACTAACCAAGAGTGAAAAGGGTGAGGTTCAAAGTGGGCATTAATAATAGTAAAAAGATGAGAGACAGTATGAACAGTGGAAAGATTAAAAAGCGAGACAAATGTAAGCTCACTAGTGGGTAACGGCGTACGTTTTCCGAAAACGCTACTGATGAACACCATTGTGGCCTCTGACCGGCCACAAAAATCGTCCGCGATTCAGTACTTTGACAGATCACTACACACTTAATCTGTGTAGTGTTCTGTCGAAGTACGCCGCCTGACATGGATTTAACGGAATGAGAGGCGAACTTAAGTAGGGAAATGCGGGTGTATTACCATATATTACCATGTTACTATTGATACCATTTACATAAACGTGGACATATATATACGCTCACATATACATAAATGAATACATCAAAATGTATGCAGATACGTAGTACATATATATTCACCAAAGGACCCGTTCTACACAATCGCGAACGCAGTTTGTCTGACCATTCTGTCTCTCACGTTGTTTACCAGTTCACTTGCAGTTGCGGTGACGTTTACATAGGCAGAACAGACCGACAGCTATCTCAGCGAGTAGCAGAACACGTCCCGAACTGGTTAAAACAACTCATGACACAACAATCTGAAACCGGTGAATCCGTCACTCGAAGCCCCGCATCATCGATTGCCAGACACCTCATGATAACAGGTCACCAGGTTGACCTAATTAAATCATTCAAAATATTGTACGTCAACAGAACCCGAAGCTACTGGCCTTTAGCGAAGCCATGTTGATCAGAACTCACCAGCCGGTGCTATGTGCACAAAAGTGGTTGAAGCAACCCATAGGGTTGCCTTGGTGGTGATGACGTAACACGTGGTGTGACTGTGTGCGTGTCCATACCCTGTCTATCTCTATTTGTGTCATATATAACTCGCATGTTTTACGTTTGCGACTGATGAGAGTAAACGAAATGTTAACATATCGCAACATATGTCTTCTTTCTGCATTGATGAAGTTATTAAAGGGAACCCAATGTTTCAAGTTACCTACTTGAGTCAAGCCACTTGTTTAATCAAAAAGGAGTCGGATTATGCGTTCTAGGAGCCTAGTCTTAAGCATATATATCTTAAAGTGGGCAGATGGCAGGAAGTTGTATGTAAGTGTATATATTGATATCGAACGTGGTTCTACAAGTAAAATAATGAGCAATTTACAATGAACAGTCACTTACGACCAAGGTTTACAAACGCATATAACAGTCCAGCGGAAACGCGTGATAAATCCGTAGTAGGTTTCCAGTTGAATATCGGCGGTCACTTGCAAGGACACTCAACGGCTACGACGAACATAGCAGAGCGGCAAGTTACCGGGATGTTATCGCGATGCTAGTTCCTAGGTTCGTACGCCCAAGGTTTCCCCAGCCTTATGTTAACGCGGAACGGAAGTCGTAATGAGAAGACGGCGAATCTGCAAACAAACTTTATTTATTGATTTACTCACCGTTCACAAGCAGACTTCAACGCAACAGTTAAAGGCGCTAGGGAGTTGGACGTGAGAGAACCTCAAGCACAACCGCACGGCAACCGCCAGAGAGGACGAATGTCGACGGAAACTTCAGTCGACCTTCAGAATTCAAACAAGCGTCAGACTGGTTGGGCGGCGTTCCCAACGGTGATAGCTAAAACATTGTTATCCTAGTGAATGTAGCCTATAGTAGTAGAGATGGCGCGGATTCATTATACAGCCACGACTAAAACTGCGATACCTACGCCAACACACTAACTTTGATGTTAGTGGTTTGTAGTAAATTTACATTCACAAGATAATGTGAACAGGCACGGTGGTACTGGTAAGGCAACTCTCACGTCGCAGGGAGTTTAGGATTTTGGGACGTCGAAGGTGATCTCACTACATTCGTCTCTTCAAAATCTTCCTGTTTGCGTCAGTATAAGTGCTTCTCTTGCCCGTTCGTCATGCATTATTCCCGTTCCTAATACTATGCCGTTTAGCCACAGACCTCTTGAAGTACGAATATGGGTGTTCAAGCTGGGTCCCGTATCTTCAGGTCTCGTTGCTTTTTGTCACCTCTGCCGGTTCTGTTTTGCTGGCAAAAGAATAGGATTTTTCGCATCATATGGCGATGGAGATCAGTGCGACCTTCCTCCGACTCGTACGATGCGACTTCCAAAAAGGGACACAACGTTTCTCAGGGTGCTCGCTGGACGGTTTAAGGCATCTACTCAACTCTTTAACCGTACGGTTTGTGTTCTTTTCAATTTCACCTCCAGACTTACTCTGAAGCGACTGGATAGTTGTTGAGCGGGGCCTGACAACCTCTATCTCCGCTGCGAGTTAACCTCATATAGATGGTCGCGTTTCGCTGTAGATGATTTCACGGCCTCTATCGCTACTTTTTCACCAACGAGCCTTATGAGATGACAAATGTTTGGTTGAGAATATTCCAATTCCAGCGTCTTTCCAGATGAGCCGGCACTTTCGCCCGGTTTATCACACATAACATTAATACACTACTGCTGCAGCTTTCCGTCATCACTGTGACCCGGTGGTATCCTGCCAAGCGTGATACGTGTCGCAAACGGCTCTGTCGGATTTCCACTTCGTCTTTCAGCTGTCCAGTGGACCTCTGGTACGTTAATTTCTATAAGCGCCCCAGCTTCATGACCACGAATATGTGGCAAGTTGACATATTGAAGTGCTTCCAACGCCTAAGTTGTTCTGTAGATGACAATGATCCCCGAACCTTAGGCAGCTTATCTACCCGTCTACCGCCACATATCGGATACAAGTCAAACTCTGTTGAGGTTAAGAGAAATTGAGATTCTTTTATTATCCTTGTGACATTGCGCGTAGCCGACTTGGTCTGTAATTCCACTTTTCATAGCAACGGCTCGTCGATAAGAGTTGAGTCTGACCCAGAGTCTGATGAAGCGTTGGTTTCCATCATCTTCTCAGGGCCACGCAACCTCACTGGGATCATTCCCAAAGTGACTGGGCTGTTGGACGAGGTCGTAGTGTTCACTGCAGCTCATTTAAATGAAGGGAGTTCTGCCTTTTAGCGATACGAAATTGGGTGGTGCTTAGACTGACAACCACCGAATCCTCAGTTAATCGATTAATGGTTCGCTTCGAGGCACAACCCACATAGTCCTTGTTTGAGACTATCGATAACGGTTTATCCACTTCGTGAGTAGCCAGTGGCGCAATGCGGTTCCCATGGGTCTCCCATTTTTCGCTATTGTAAAACCTATCGCGTGTTTGGTTTGATTCTCTTGTATACGTGGCTTGTGCAGTTGCTATCTGTGCATAATCGCATACGAGCTCTAGCAGGTACCTGAAGGTTGGTTCTCGAAGTGTTCGGAGTATATCTGTTAGAGCAGGTGTCTGCGTTGAGTTGTTGACGATTATGTGTTTTATAGAATGCCAGTGACCACGTTCCCTGTCTTCATTTATTCCCTTCTCGTTGATCCTTCTTCTTACATTGAAATCTTCTTGGTAGTGATTGCGAGCCTTTCTTGCAAAGACTGACACGACCATTCAAGTTACGCGCACGAAAAAGTAACTTACCCCACGAACGTTAATCCTGATGTATTAACTCTTGATATTGTTCACTTGTGGAAACTTGTTCGCGCGTAGTTTTTCTTCCTCACTTCCCATTGCTGGACCTTTGTTTATATGTACCCTGGTTTCATTTGCGCTTGATCGCTCCGCCATTACGCGACTGTTGCATTTGATCATATTCACGTGAACCGTTAGTCTCGGAACTTGTATATTTGGTGGATTCAATATCGAGGTTTGTTGTTATCTTCTTCTATTTAGTTTATACTAATTTTCTTGTACCTTAGCACCTTATTAATAAGAAACTCGCCAATACGACCGTCTTCCCCTTTGGATCCGAATCGGTTGCTCAGCGGGCTCAGAATTTATAGACGCTCGTTGCTTACAGACGCGACTATTCTAGATCCAGCCTATCGACAGACGTTGCGAGTAGACTAGCGTTGCTCGAACAACCACCAGACGTCCGGGATTAACAGTGCTCGATATATCCGTTTTCGTGGAGATCAAATCTATCTGCCAATTGGTTGAAGGTTATCGGTTCGTACTTACAATGGCCGAGTGGATCGAATTTGACACACGTGATGCACGGAGGCGTTCTCCCGGTTACCAATCGCCTGAAGCTCCTCCGAGGATAACTGTATCGGTTAGTGTGACTGCTATACCCCTGTCTGCCGGGAAAGTCCTGTTCCCAAACACCAAAAGTTGACCGCTGATCACAGTGTGACCCACATTGATGACGATATCAAAACATCGTTGAGCGATTCCACCATTTTCGTTCCAGTCCATTCCTTGTCTGCCTTCAATTGCAAGGATTGCCTTAATCTCCAGAAAGACGTGACTGTGATTTATGGATCGCCTGCTGTTTCATACCATCGTGATATGCTTGGAGCCCCCAGAGATAAGTAAGACCACGCATGGCTGTAGAGACGGTGGCAGCCCAACCGGGGATAATAGCATATATATATATATGTATATATATATATATATATATATATATATATATAATAATATATATATATTTCTCAACGCATTCGTGAGAGACACGCTCGGATGTGCGCGATCATGACAGATAATTACAGGCGTTACAAATCAACAAATGGTTACATTATAAGACAAACATGAAATCTGCTGACAAAAGAAAGCATAATCAGAGAGAAATGGGTTGCGGTTTACAAAAGTTTGATGCACGCACCAGGGAAAGAAATAGTTCGCTTGTTCCACAGATTCAGTTCAAAAGATGAGATGTTACACTAATTTTTCTTATACAAGGTTATGTAGGGGACGATGTTTCAAATATTTCAAGGTCATGCCGGGAAATACGTGCAAATGCATCTTCGAAGGATTTCACCGCCATGTGACCTATATAGCGTCAGAAAAATTTTGAAATAATTTGGCTTGGGCGAGGGAGGACGGGAAGTTCCAAAATCCGGCGAAGAATTGAGCAGACTCCAGCGCAGGACTTCTTCGATTGTTCGAAAACGTCAAAAAGTTGAAAATCTCGCGAACTGCTCGGTCAATACGGGGTTTCTAACGTCCATTCATCGCGAAAATTTCCTCGCATAACGGATGTTTGTGGGAGTGAGAAAAAGAACACAATCTCACGTGTTGAAATGGGGAAATGTAGAGGGATCGCACGTAATATAACAAATTTTCTGGACAAAAACTTTACACGATATTAATATTTTTGTTTTTCGAATAAAGTATATAATATTGTCAGGCAATTGTTATGGTATTCCGCGATGATTGGGTAACCAGCAGCTACTTCTAGAATGATTATCACGTGATAATCAAAATTCCGTACGAAGTTTTGACATTAGTTTGTTTTATAGGGTCAATGTTTAAGCTAGAATCTATATTTCATAGCACAAAACGGTTAATAGTGGTTAACAAGTAGGGTTTGAGGCAGGGAAGACAGCACGAGATGTGAATTGAGGTTTCAATGCACTTATGTGAGGTAAACGTGGGCAGTATTTTTTCACAGTTTTCTGTAGAGGGTTTTTGAACTGTCAATATCGGATACCAATAATTATAGCTTGATGGCTTACCAGGGTGAACAGGTTAGTACAAATGGGCACATATATAATCTGTCAGCTATAATTCTGTTCTTTTCTTCCCGTTTACGTTCTAGGTAAGTAAGTAGGAACGGGTATGTGTGTTACATGTAGCTGACGGCTAAATGTTCTCCGGACCACATTCAAAAAGGACATCAGAAGATACACAAAGTTTGAAGATAGACATTATGTTTGACGATGTAAGATAGCTGTCCAGGCCCTTTTTAAAACGCTGAATGTTGTTACTGGCTCTGATGTGATTCGGAAGCCTATTCCAAATATAGGAATATTTTACAATAAAGAAGTTGGCGCGTATCTTTTTCCGAGCTAACAGGGCTGGCAAAGTGGAACCTTCATTTCTCAGGCCATATGGGAGCTGTGTTGAAAATGAACGGTAGGCGCTGTAGTGATGGCGTCCGAGTGTATCGGTTTATACAGAAGTGTAAGATTTAACTTCAGTCTTCGTAACCAAAGTGGATCAATACCAAGTGTTTGACAACGTTCACTATAGGTAAGTGAGGATGAATATCCTAACAAGCTTTTGGTAAATGATCGTTGGAGATTTTCTAAAACAAGCCTATCAGATTTGCGTAGGTGACAGTAAATGAAGGTGCAATACTCGAGTTGAAGGTCGAGCACACATTTTGTGAAGTGCCAGCTTTGCATCCGGTGGACCGGATATCTTTATGATACAGCCTACTGTCCTTTTTGCTACCTGAAAGCGTACTTGTTTGGAGAAATTGAGGGAGTTTGAATACCATATTCCTAGATCTCGAACGGATGTGGCGGTGTCAATATGATGACCATCTAGTGAGACAGACCCATTGGGTATTTGACAACCATAAGTGATAATGTTCGATTTGTTCGCTGAGAACGTCATGAGCCATGTTTTGCACCACGACTCCAATGATGCTAGGTCCTGTCGTATATTTTGTAGACAGAAGACGAGGTTGCCGGGCTGTCGGAATGTGTAGACGATTTTGATATCGTCAGCAAACAGAAAGGGTTTGCCATGTTTAATAACATCGCATACATCATTTATATACATGAGGAAAAGCAACGGTCCCAGAACACTCCCTTGAATCACCCCACTAGTCACTGGTTTTGGTGTTGAGCAGTGCTCTCCTATTTGACAGTTTGGGTTCGGCCTTCAAGATATGATGAAATCCAGCTGTACAAGGGGTCTTGTATGCCAAGAGATGCTATTTTGATCAACAGACGCTTATGGGGCACACGATCAAAAGCCTTCTGCATGTCCAAGAGTAAAATAGTCACCGCTATCCCGGAGTAGGCAGACATTGAAATGTGGCTTAAGAATTTCAACTGACGTCATGCAACAGCGCTTACTAAGGAAACCGTGCTGCGAAAGGGTTTAGAAGGTTTTCTGACCTTAGGAACTCGACAATGGGCACTTTTATTATCCTTTCAAACATTCTTGAACAGATTGATGTGTGGTTGATGGGACGATAGTTACTAACGTCCTGCCTTGAGCCACTTTTGTAGCAAGGGTATAATGATTGACTTTTCCCTCTGAGGAGCGAAGCTGCCGGGATAAAAGTGATAGTGTGAACAAATTTAGTAAAAGGATCGGTATATCCTCACCCCCTTGCTTGATAGCGACTGGTGGGATACCATCAGGTCCAGGATGGATTGTGGGTTTAATAGTAGCTAATTGTGAGCGGATACTTCTAACGTCGATCGATACATTGCACAGAACTTTGGTTGTTTTCAACGGAGTATTAACGGGTAATACTGTGTTTTCCACGCTAAACGCAGCAGCAAAATGTGAGTTGAAGATTTCACATATTTCAGTAGGGTCGTCGACAACCGTTTTATCTTGGAGAGTTATAACTTTTATAGAAGGGTCCCTCAAGGAATTTCTCCGTCTCATCAGTTGCATTAGTTTCATGCTTCTCTGCCCACTACCAAGCGCTAGCTTTTCTTCGTTCATATAACGCAGTTGAGTTTTATGTTCTATGTATTGAAACATGCTGCTCATTTGCATTACTAGGGAGAAATCTAGTGTTCTGTGCATCGACTTAAGTATTTTAAGTCTGTCAGTCTCTTTTGCAGTAAGGATTTTACCTTGTACATACGAATCAACGCGTTTTGACTTTATGGGAGCCATAACGTCGATACAGAATGTGAGATGTTTGATAAATTCCTCCGTTGCTACTTTTGGGTCAGATGTAAGAAAGAACGTGTTCCAATTCAAGGATCTTAGTAGGGAGAAGAAGATACTCCAATCAATGTATTTGATCGGACGATAGAATACAACTGTCGGTTTGGTAACTGTATTGAAGTCAAACTGACACTTGACTATGTTATGGTCACTTCCTGGAAATTGTTCCAGAACGGATATACCTACAGACGAGATACCTATGGTGAATATGAGATCCAAAATATGCCTCTGTCTGGTGGGCGTTATGACATGTTGGTTCCATCCATTCAGTTGAATGCATGAAAGAAATTCAGCTTGCTTTGCAGGGGCTGAGAATGAAGTCCAGGAGATATTAGGCATGTTGAAGTCACCACCTATTAGTTTGTGTTCGCAAGACATGTTTGATACGTCTTATCATCTCTACATGTTCAGCCAAATCACTGCTATAACATTAGGCGGTCGGTAAATGCATCCTATGAGTAGGTCGCGAGGACCTATAGAGACCATTAACCACAACGAGTCCTCGATTTTATAAAGACCAGGCTCGTCAAGTGTAACTGCGGAAAATTGCTCTTTTAGGTAAATAATGCATCCACCTCCTCGTCCTGTGAGACGATCCCTACGAAACATATGATATCCCATGATGCTTACATGCGTGTCTGGTGTATCAGGAGAGCACCACGTCTCAGTGACGAGAATGATATGGGGATTAGACAAAAAACAAAAGATCTAAAGATGTGCATCTTACTTACCAATGATCTAACGTTTATGAGTAATAAATTAATGGAATTTTTTCTGTCAGGCACAACACTTAAACTGCAAAAACTGCACAACAGATGGAGCAGTGGGTTGCGAGTTACCATACGGAGAGGTCCGGTCTGGGGATGTACCAGTTTCCCACTCATGTTCGAGCGGATGTCGCAAAGATTTGACTCCACGACAGAAAGTGCTGGAACAGGGTCATCATGGTAGGATGATTGAGTGGGATATGGGGAGGGGAGGTGGTGGTGGTGGATGAAATGCCGAAGGGTGCACTAAAAAGGACTGGGTTGGCGGACATTTGTGTTAGTTATATAGTCAGGTGGTGGTGTACTTGACGGGGTATATACGTTAGGAATTTGGTTACTAGTAGCATTCATGTTTTGGATAGGGGATAGGGTATTGCGGAGCTATTGGGTAATGCACAAAAAGCGTGAAGCCTATTATAGTTGTGGACTGGTTCAAAGCAGGTAGTGTGCAAATTGTTCATTTTCATCTGCGAAGCGTTGGCTCTTAGAATGTGATTCTTAGAACCCGATTCGTAGCGTTTATGAAATACCGTCGATTTACCCTTATGTTGCAAACCTAGAACATTATTCTGTAGTAAGCACCGTACAGGTCTTACTGCTGGTTTGGAGCCTTGTTCAGGCGTTTTGGATCTGCGGTTGGAATTTACAGTCACTCCAGATAATGGAGGGAAATGCCCACAGTAAAAGGAGAGATCGATTTGCTTGTCCAGCCTCGTCTTTGTTCTGGAAATTTGGGATACTGCCCCAACACTCTGGAGAACTTTCGGCGCCTTAGGTCCAGGACTCATTCCAGTCAGCATCTTGTTGACGGAGGGAGTCGTCGATGTACAGGGGAGGTATTTTCAGCATTAACCGTGGGTCTTGCTGGATAAACGTGAACGCGCCCGGCGTCAACAGAGCTGGACGTGGTTTGCTTTTCAGTATTCTTCTGAGCGGACAACGTAACGGTGTTGCCAGTTGCAACTTGCTGATCTACGGAATTTGTAGAGCAGTCGAGATCGACAGTCAAGTCAATGAGGTTTGCTGACTTTGTTACTTGAGTTCTTCTTTACTTGGGAAATATTGGTTCGTAATATTTCCCTTTGGAGTGGTGTCTTGTCACCAAACACTTTTATGGACTTAAATTTGTGGCACGCATAATTTGGTCTTGTCTGTTGACGAATTCGTTCGCTACAAATTCACTTGTGAACTGCAGTAACAGTGGACAGCATTTTTGCTGTACTTTCTTGCGAAGTCTTAAGCAGTGGCACTCCTGGTCTTCCATCCTACCAGCTTTGAGTAAGACTCTTTTCACGGTCAACAAAGGTATGTTAAACGCCAATACTTGACTTGCACAGCGTAACCGTTTGTGCAGTTCCGTAGCTATTGTGTCAATAAAAGTTCCAGCAGCTACGAGATCTTTATGACTAGAAGTAGTCTCAGGATGGGTGTTATTTGAGGCATTTAGAATGCTAACTATCGGATCCAGCTGGTGCAAAATTTCGGTGAGCTCTTCATACTTACTGTGTAGTTTTGCCATTGCAGCCTCTAAGTCAGTTATTTTTCTAACCTGATCTGAAAATACATCGGTATAGGAACTGAACACAACTTGGTGTTGTTCCTTCCTTGTGAGGGGTTAATATGGCCGTTGAGATTACCGCTTCAGCAGCAGATTTTGGCTCCTTAGCAATGGCAGGAATGGAGTAGGTGTTGGACGTGGTGTCTGGGGACTTTACGCCTCTCTTTGTTGTCATCATGCCTTTTTGCATGAGGCTGATCGCGTGGCGACCGACAATTTTTCAGGACTATAATCAGGTATACCTGGCTTAGTGAGCATCACGGTACAATATGTTTTTAATTAACAAATCACGATCAAAACATTTCAAAGCAATCAACAATAACAGAATGGAACAAATAGTATGCTAATTTGAGCGGTTAAATGATATAAACGGAATATACACTTGCACGCAATAATAACTGGTGTAACAGGCAAGCCAGACGTTCTGGCTTCGTGTACCCGCTACACTCGTAAACCAACTTTGAGCAACGTGGAGACACCGGGGGACAACGTTCTTCTGAAGTAAGGGTTCCAACGATAGTCCTGTGAAAGGAGACAACAGAAACAAGCGTGAGCCAAAGGCCCAGTAAGACATGCACACGACTTACACAATCGGAAACAAAAATGCCGCCAACAACACGGCAGCACGCTGCGTTACACTGGCCTTTTCCGAAGCTCGCGCCACTAATAAGTTTGACGGGATGTGTATCCCAACTCATCAGCCTTGCTCTAGTCATAACTCGGTGTTCACTTGGGCGACATTTGGTGGTAGAAGACAGGCTTCTTAAAGAAGAAATGCGTCTTAAGGAAGAGGAGCCAAAGTTTATGAGAGGCACAGCTAGAATTTCGCAAGAGGTTGAAAAAAGGTCTGTGTTTGATGAGACTGAGGAACCATCTGGGGGACGGATGCAAGTACTGTCCTGTCTAACTCCTCATATATGCGTCATACTTATGGGTTTCAAGGAAGCAAGATATGCGCACTTTAGTTATCAGTGTGGCCTGCAAAAATCTAACTAGAACCCTTCGAAGGGTCGCCGTTGAACTTCCATAGCTTCATGCAAAATTTTGAGCTTAATATGGCCAGCAAATCCAATGACGAAGAACAGAAGTTTTGTTATCTAGTTTATCATTTTGAGCCTTGATCGATGTATTCCAATATTTGCAGTACCGCTGTTTATTTAAAATTGATGCATTGTAAGTACTTTGCCCGAAATTCCGATTTTAAAATTTTCAAAAATATTTAAAAAACGAGGATTCGCGCCAAAATGACCGTTTTCCCTTTTGAACGACCTTCAAGCCGAATCCCTCGAAACGGATAATTGCCTATGTACATATACAGAAATTTGTATGGCATAGTTGTATATATGTACGTTAATATTCATTCATATATATTAACAAAAATCGTGTGATTTTATAAGGAAATTTATTTTCCAAATATACGTATATAGCGAATAAATCTACGTACGTGGAATCCCATTATTACGTTTCACTTGCGTATGTATGCGTTTTTTTAATTCGGGAAGTTATGTAGATTCTTATGTACTTAAATGTGCATTTCTGCATCGCGATCTAGAAGAGTGATTTACCCGATTAGAACATTGCGTTTCAAGGTCATGTGGTGTGTTATTGTAACGTGCGATCGAAACCAGCAAGGCGCGCACAGGTTAAATTTGAATTGTGTGACGAGGCGTGCTGCTGTGTTGTTGACGCCGTTTTAGTTTCCGTTTGTGTAAGTCGTGTGCATGGCTTACTGGGCCTTTGGCTCATGCTTGTCTGTATTGTTTCCTTTTACAGGATTGTTGTTGGAACCCCTCCTTCGGAAGAACGCTGTCCCCCGGTGTCTCCACGTTGCCCCAAAATCGGTCCGTAAGTGCGACGGACAATCAGGATAGAAGCGGCTGGCCGACATGTCATCTTATTAAGATTTACAAATTCAACTTTACAAGGTCTAATAGGAAATGCGCTATTCACATGTATTTTGCTGCGTGACCTAGAAATATTTGGAACATCTCTCCCTACATAACCCTGAAAGAGTCAAATTAATGTAACATCCCATCCTTTGAAATGAATCTGTGGAACAAGCGAACTATTTCCTTCCCTGGTGCGTGCATCAAACTTTTGTAAACTGCAACCTTTTCTCTCCGATTACGCTTTCTTTTGGTGACAGGCTTAACTTTTGTCTTATTATGCAACCGTTTGCTACTTCTTACCCACTGTAATCGTCTGTCGTGATCGCGCACATGCGAGCGTGTCTCTCACAAATGCGTTCAGAATTATAAGTTATTTTTATTCTTCTTATTAAGAGCATGTTATTAAAAGGAAGGCGTGCGGTTCTAAGGAGGTGTAAACGATGCTTTGTTTGTCTGTTGCGAAGCCACTTACCCAAGTATTGTCAAGTCCATGTGCAGTCTTCATAGCCTCTGTGTGGAGAGCGATATCACGCAACGATGCACGCAGACCCGACGGCGTCGTGGTCTAAAGTGGACGTGAAGCAGTCAAGCTGTGGAACCGCCTCCTTGCATGATAAAAGGGTTCATATTGGCTTCGTGTCTGGCAGTTTGATTGGAACAGTCTGAACAATTAAAACCTATGCCTCTCTAGAAAACGGAATCGATACCACGCTCATAGAGTGGTCTCTAGCCGGGCGATTAGGGCTGAGAATGGGCGAGCTAACGCTCAGCATCTGTACACTGTATACCACGGATACTATTAAATGTCACGAGCTGGGTTTGCAAGTTGAGTATCTGAATGATGGGTGAAGGATCAGCGTCAACGAGGCTTAACTCTCAAGGGTCTACCGCTTGACGGGGCGTACAGCTTTGGCCTCACTCGGCTGGTCGGTCTGTCATCTCGTTAAGAGATCAAGTCGGCTTACTGATAGGCTGCGTTGTACCGGATGCACATTTGGTAGTTGATCAGCGGAAAAGGCAAGCGTCAGCTGTACGCTGTAAAAACCATCTTGGGTTGGACCTAGCTAGACCCCATGTCAATCTCAACAAATAGCGAGACTGCTTAATGGGTGCTGAGATGGAACGATTGGTTTGGCGCATGTTCATCATTGACTTTGTCAATCGTGGAGTGTCGGATGAGGTGGTTGACTCGTGTGATGATCAACAGGCTACGCGTATTGATCAGTCCACTGCTACGCCCGAGAATGGTCAATATGGGATTGGTTAGCCTTGGTGGTCTTACAGTGTAAGGGTTCTTGATAATCGACGGATGGCTCAGAGATGCCTGTACTTACTAGATAAGAGACTTTTCCACGCCACCGGATCGGAACGTAAATATAACGAGAATATTAAGGCACCTGTAACCCGAGGTTTGTACCGAAAGTTGACACCATTGAAAATAAAACCCTCCGCCGGTGGCACTTGACCCACCACCCTGTGGTGAATCCGAACAAACCTGTGAAAATGCGAGCTGTATTCGATTGCGTGTGGAGATACAACAACCTCTTTGAACAAAGTCTTGCTGCAAGGATCGGTTTCGACGAACAACCCAGTGGGTGTATTGTCACGGTCCCAAAAAGGTGAAATAGCCCCGTCTTCAGACATAGAGGAAATGTTTTTGCAGGTGGAGATTACTGAAGGGGATAGGCTGTCATTGAGCTTGCTTCGGTGGAACGATGAATCAATGTCTGGCTCAACGGACACTTACGAGGTTATGATCCACCCTTTTGGGTCTACTTCATCGCCTTTTGCGCGTCATATGCGCTCAGAAAGACTGCAATCGATATTGGTCGTCGAGTTAGCAAGGTGGCCGGTCAAACTGTGGACGAGAGTTTTTACCTTGACGACCGATTTGTACCAGTGGATACATTTGAGTAATGCCAGACGTGTAACGTCTGATTCGCGCAGAATGCTCTTATTGGGTGGTTTAATCTGGTGAAGGGAACGCCTAACATAGCCGAGGCGCTGGTAGATATACCGCCGAACGAAAGAACGTCCGTATCAACAACGCTAGACCTAGGTGGTCACGGTCACCAGAAGGCTTTTGTGGTCCAGTGGCACATATCGGAAGACGTTTTCGGGTTTCGCTGTCTTCAACGAAAAAGCCATTCACCTGGAGGATCATGTTGGCCTGTATCGCGTAGGCGTACGATCCGTTGGAGCTCGTTGCTTCACTTGTTCTCCGTGGTCGAAAGTTACTTCAGTGCTTATGTGGCGTGGATATCGGATGGGATACATCCCACGGAGAGTTGTGAAGGTGGTCACGGGACGTTGCGACGACAAACACAGTTGTTGTACCGCATTTATAACACACCACGGGAAGTCGGCAACGCGCTCGGGGTTGTAGATATTTTCTGACGCCTCTGCGACGGGATACGAAGCTGTCGGCTATTTCCGAGACATGTTAGGATGTGGAAGCATCTTTTGTTGCTTCTTGATGGGGAAATCTCGGGTTGCAAATTTATCCTCCTTGTCTCTCCCAACGTTAGAACTTACGGCCGCGACAGCGGCCGCCAAACTTATGAGGTTTATAATGAATGAACTCAGACTAACCTTTTACATCACACTTTAGGCAAACTCCGTCATCGCGCAACAGTACTTGATAAACACATCCTGTCGCCTCGTCACATTTGCAGCCAACAGCGTTCAGCTAATTCGCGGCTACTTCCAGAGCCGTCAACGACGACACTTTCAGTCCGAGTTAAACCCGGCGGACATAGTTTCGCGAATAACCTCCGGTGCTTGCTGTCAACAGTTACGTACGTGACTGAATGGCCTGGCATTTTTGTAATGACCTGATAATTCGTGGCCACCCGACAAGTTATCCAAACTGTTTCAAGCTAAAAAACCGGAACTGAGGAAGGTGATGGCTGTAGCCTGTGTCAGTAGCGCGCAACGACACGTGGAGCTTGCTCCAAGGTATTCAAACTGGACCACCTTACTCCGTGCACTATTACGGTTACTATGGTTCAATAGTTATTTTATTTGTATGGAAGCTGCTCGACAGTATTCCGCTGTGCCAGGTCTACTGGATGAGCTAGAACTGGATCTAGCGTTCGGATCCTTTGTTCGACCGAGACAACAGTGCGATCTTAAAGAAAACTTCGCAAGGCTGCCTGTAAGGCAGCCGAAAGTGCAGGTATAACTGATGTTCGACATCTGAAGTGGCCGCGGCCGTCTTATCACCTAACTGAAGAATATAGCCATAGATTTGGCGGCGGCAAAGTCGTTATCAAAAAACTCTCATTTGATGGCTGAAATGGGTCCACTGACCGTCGTAGTGTGTTGGGAGTTGAGTGCAGCGATAACGGATCTCAGTTCGTGTGCAGGAGGAATGTTCATTGCCCGTGATAATGAATAAAACCATCGGACTTTAGCGGTTCGTGAAACTGACTGATATCTCAATCCGTTAGCCGGCAGATGATGAGAGAGTCGTGCAGTTTTGCCAGCCATACAGGCTGTCGTCAGCGAACAGGTGATATTGGACGAGGCTTTCTATACTTACGTGACCGAAGTCGAGAGAACCATGGGCGGTTGACCTTCGGCTTTTGTCTGCGACAATCCAGACGGCTCTCCGGTCGTACGATTTAACGATCTGTTGCTCTTAAAATCATATATTGGCATGCTGCGCGCCCATATCACACTGAAGAGAAAGTACATGGAAGGATGGGGACAGGCTTGACACTTTATCAGCGTGTTTAAGAGACGCGGGATAAGGGAGTGCCTATCATTCTACGAGGTATATCATGGAAGGTCTAAAGTTGAACGAAATGTAAAGGCTGATCACCCAAATCTGCTGACTGGGAGTTTTCAACCCGTGGGCGTGTGGTCAAAGGCCGTGTGTAGTATAATAACAATGAACGCCAATGACACTTTCCGTGAAGTGTATTTAAGAGCAAACAACGGTACGATGAGAGTAGATGTAATATCTGTTTCTGCTACAGGTAGTGCGGGACGGTAGTATCAACGGCAAGTAGCTGTCAGGGGCAGGGGAATGTGGCCACGGTGAACACTAAACCCCGCGGCTACCTGAGTGTTTGGATACTATGCTGCTTCCGGAGGCGGGTTCTGAAGTAACCGTTTGTGTTGCATGTGACGATAGCTCTGCGGATGATTGAAAGCTGGCAACTACGCCCCTTGCCTCTGTTCGGTTGTGTATTGTGTGCATTTATTGTGTATCACCTCATATTTTGTGCACTGACAGCGCTCATCTTACCATGTTTCATGCAGAGGCGTTGAGAAATTCATTATCATAATTATTAGTAGTATTTTAATCTCGTTGATCGCTCTTCTCACGTTTGAATTTGCAAGTCTCGTTTGCAGAGGCAGACTGTATTTGTCCGTGCTCGCGTGAATAGTTGGCTTCGAAAATTAGAAGTTTGGAAACTACAAAAATCGACTTCCTCCCTCCAGTTTTAATATTTGTTGCCATCTGGCACCTTATCATCAACAGGCTCACTCTTACAACCGCCCTTTTTGATTCGAATCGGTTTCCTAACTGGCTGCGTATTTGGTAAACGCTTGCTGTATAACAGACGCGGCTGTTCGATGTTCAGCACACAGATAAAGATTGTGAGTTAACTAAGAGTGACTCGACGAATCAGTGGATGTCTAGAATGAAGTGTATGTCCTACAGCATTGGCCGACAGTGACCAGCCCACTGTTCTAACTCAATCGGTTCAGTAGGTTGAATAGGGTTGTTGCAAATCCAGGACGTTATTGACCTGCAATTGACCTGCTTCCTGGTCTTCTGAAGTTGGTCGGTACCGGAATTCGGCAGCACACTAGCCAACGCGGGGATGCATATGGACGGAAAACGTATGTGATGAAGAATGGGTACGTGCAGATAAGTTGCTTATTTGGGAGGGGGTGAATGTGCGAATTTATGAATATATGTAACATATAGTGTATATGTAATGGTACAACTGATACATGTGAAAATTTATTGAGGATTGTACCTCAGTATAATGCCTGTCAAATTGCCGTATCAGTTGTTCTGTGGAATCCGCCGGAATGACCTACACCGGCAGTGTTTCAGTAACAAGGAGCTCGCACAAGGTAGAGATTGTTCCTACGATATGTTGTGTTGCGTCTTGGGAGTTTCCGCCGAGAATATGTTTACCACTGGGTTGTAACGGACGGGTTCAGGGATGAACAGGATTGAGTGGGATCCTGCGAAAAATTAACATATCGTTACGAAGACGACGACGTTCAAGGCTGAGTATGTTAAGCTGCCTTAATCTTACTGTGAGGGACACCTCAAACAATTCAACAGCTCGTCGAAGATGTTCAAACAGCCTGATGCCTCGAACTACATGAGGTGAGGGGGCTTCTACACCAGTACCAGCTGCTACCTAACCTGACTGTAAATAGGCTAAATAAATGGATACGGTGCACACGAAACGGACTTCTCGCGATTAGGCCTATTCCAGTACTAGCTGTGCGATCCAGTGTAGATATCCTTCAGAACCCTAAGTTCTCTTGTACCACTGTTCCGGGATCGCACAGCTGCGATGCGGATGTAAAACCTTCCGATGTTGCCGCGGCGAGTGTGGAGAGCCTTGCAGTTGCTTCGGTTGACTAACAGCCGGATTTCTACGGAACGTCCGTTGTCTGTCATGGTCAAACTACAATGAATCTCCATCTGATGAAGCAAGTAGAAGAAGCCGGACTTTTATATTACCTGTAATAATCAGACACTCACAGTGCATTGTGACAGCGATGTCGTTAATTGACAAAAAAGAGTGAGAAATGTTGATCCATTTGGTCCAGCCCTAAGTGCTGGGTAATTTTTGGAACACTCGCCGTGAGATCTGACACTGTACGATTTTTCAGTGAGCAAGTAACTCTGCAGCCTCAAATTGAGGTCGTTTAACATACTCTGAACACTGGCGCGAATTATTACTCCAGACATTCCGCTTATGACCGCGAAATCGAGGTAAACCTACGTGCAATGACGCCAATAAACTTAGAAAGGGATTAGCGGCTCTCTGTTCAGCCCGTAACTTCCAGCGGAATGTCAGGAAATACTGAATTAACCGACGTTGTTAATCAAAGGTCACAGGCTCTGGTAGTCCTCGTGAGACCGTCAAAAAAGTTCTTTTCGGGAAAAGAAGTCGCAAGTTACGCCTATTCTTCAGTGCGGTTGATGGTTGCGATGTAGTAAAGTTGTAGCCAATTTCGCAAATGCAAACGGTGCCTGTAGCGATCGACAGCGCGTTTCTCGGTCATCCAATTGTGAACGGGGCTACGCCATTGACGTTTACCTCCTATTCCCCTTCCAATTCAGCCGACGTGCTCCCAATACAGGTTGGAATTCGGCACAACCACGATTTTGTCGATTCTGAAGTTAACCGGCGTTCAGTTAGAGAGTAGTAACTATAATAATAATAGTATTGATAATACCAATAATAGTAACGGTGTATTTATCAAAGCATCCGTGGGAAACAAGCTCCGGCGATCGCGATCACTGTATATATTGTAAAGCGATGCATATTGATGCACACTGTACTTTAGTTCGTGCGTGCACTAAATTAACACTCTCCAAGGTATACGCGGCCAATACCAGACGGAAAAGGAGAACACGAATAAGTGGGGGAAACCGAACCTATATTGTACGATAATTACGATAAATCTGAATTGATAGTTCTCATAACAATCGACGTTGAGTAAAAAACCGAGTAGTTATATGTATTTACACCTTACAAGATGATTTATGACGAAATAGTCAAGGCCAAGCCTGAGCGAAGCGGTGAGGATGGAAAACAGGAACCTTGTGGAATTTCACCATTATTTAACATGAACGGCCCCGGAAAAATGTGTACACATTTTCTTCCGGAAGAAGAGAGACAGGGAAGCACGGCATTTTGTGGAATAATGGACAGAGTCTGAACAGGATTTCGGCAATTGCCCAAAATAGGCGGACTTTGCAGACCTTGCAAATTATCCAAGCAATGCGGGATTTCGAATGTCCGGACGTTGTAGAATGTTTTATCGTGTGAGATATATTTTTGGAAGCAGGAATGGAACTCAGAATTACGAGATCATCGGAGGAATGTGATTCGATCATGCGAACTGTGATAAGAATGTTTCCTGAAAAAACCTCCTACGTAAAATTAATTTCTGTTGGTTTATAAAATATATATCATTACCGAACGAACGTTATCATATAATGCACAAAATAGATCGATGCAGCTTTTCTTAGTATGTTATTACTGCCGAATTTTGATGTGAATTTGCTCTATATGGCCGATATATAGATTTAAAGAGATGTTCAACAACACGCAAAAATTGCTAGGCGGTCGACTGTTAGGAGGAGAAACACGAATGGTGACGCGAGATTTTTCTGCCCTCAGGCAAAACGAAGAGGTTGGACATTGTATGCGTTACAGATAACTTAAACGTGTGCAGAGTTTGTTTAGTTATCATAAGCCACACGCAGCCAGTGAGCATCGATAGCTCTCAACAATTCGAAGAGTACGTGACCCATCGCCACGTGGTACGGAGAACAAGAATTGAAGTATGGTTAATGGGACGATAATTGTTGATATCTTGTCGCGAGCCACTTTTATAGCGGGGGATTATTATAGAATTTTTCCATTGGGAAGGGAAGGAGCCTAATGTTAAAGAAAGTATATAAATATTAAGCAAAAGTAGAGGAATGTCTTCCCCTCCGTGTTTGAGAGCAACAGGGTGAATACCATCAGGATCAGGAATATAAGAAGGTTTGATAATGGCTAACTGAGAGCGTATTTTCACTGCATCAACAGGAACATGACTTAGGAACATACTTGTGTTAACAGGGAGAGGTGGGGCAATATATTTCCTTCAATGTTGAAGGAAGCAGCAAAATAGGAATTAAAGGTCTCACAGATTGTAACAGGATCATCTATGGAAGTTTTGTTCTCTAGTGTTACTACTGAGATAATAGGGGTCTCTCTTATAGTTCCTGCGTCTCAACAACTGCATCAACTCCGAGCTCTTCTTTTTGCCGTTAAGCGCATGTTTTCCTCATTTAGGTGGAGCATTTTGGTTCTATATTCTATCGTGTTAAACATTTTGTGCATCTGCATAATAAGGGAGAAATCTTGTTTTTCGGTGCCGTGATTTGAGACTTTTGAGCTTATCTTGCTCCTTTGGATTGAGAATCCCGCCTCAAACCTACACACTGAAAAAACGAAATGCTGCCCACGTTTACCTCACATAAGTGCATTGAAACCTCAATTCATATCTCGTGCTGTCTTCCCTGCCTCAAACCCTACTTATTAACCACTATTAACCGTTTTGTGCTATGAAATATAGATTCTAGCTCAAACATTGACCCTATATACAGAGGTGTACTTAAAACAAGAACAAAAAACAGGATTATAGCTCACATGTTATATGTATGCCCATTCGTAATAACCCATTCACCCCGATAAACCATCAGCCTATAGTTGTTCGTATCTGATATTGACGGTTTATTTGACCAGTATACAAAAACTCTCCAAAGAAAACTGAAAAAATGCTGCCCACGTTTACCTCACATAAGTGCATTGAAACCTCAATTCATATCTCGTGTTGTCTTCCCTGCCTCAAACCCTACTTGTTAACCACTATTAACCGTTTTGTGCTATGAAATATAGATTCTGGCTTAAACATTGATCTTATAAAACAAACTAATGTCAAAACTTCGTATGGAATTTTGATTATCACCTGGTAATCACTTCCGGAAGTAGCTGCTCACTACCCAATAATCGCGGAATACTATAACAATTACCTGCCGATATTATATTCAATGAAGAGGGAAAAAAACAATTATATCGCGTGAAGTTTTTGTCAAGAAAATATTATACATACATTATTTATCATATTACATGTGATCACTCCGCATTTCCCCATTTTAACACGTAAGATTCCCCAGGTAGCACGACCGACTCATGAGTGACTCATGACCGTCTCACGAGTGACTCATGAGTGTAACAACTGAACACTTTTGAGTCACTCATGAGTCGGTCGACGGAAAATTTTTTCGTAGCCCTTATTTCATTACCAACGGTTTTCGGCACGTTTCCTACCTGACGCACTAAACAAACACGACTCATTTGCTAGCTGAATTCCCAGAATATCACGACGGCCTAGTACGTTGATATCACCATATCGGGAAAATTGTAAGACGACTTCGAAATGTAAATAGTTTATGCAAGCATGATTTAATGTACAAAATTTAAGACGATTCATTCGTCTTCCGCATGTTCCGTTTTTTCTATCCTTTGAAATCTTTCTCTTGGCATTCTGTAACCAACTTCCTGAAAAAAGCAAGTTTTCAGTACGCGTTAGAAGTGGAATATCTCAGCTAATAAGCAAGATACATCAATAGTTCATTTGGACAATCTGGTAGAGAACTCACAGTTGTTTCAGAAAATGAAGTATTCATCCATGATTGCATCCGAAATAATGTCAGAAATTCCACAATATAAGACGATTCATTCGTCTTCCGCATTTTCCGCTTCTCTTCTGTCCTTTGAAACCTTTCTCTTGGCATTCTGTAGCCAACGTTGTACCTTTTCCTTCACAACCGCATGAGAAACTCCGACGAACTGATGTTTCATAACGGTTTCTGTAAGGTATGGAAATTATTTGGTCGACGTACAACTTACCGACGAGTGCGGACGCAAACAGAGTAGATGCCAAGGAGAATCTACTATTCACTCCTCGCCAATTGATACTGGCAGCCAAGTCGTCTGTCATGGTCGACTTCATTAGGTTGGCGATGCAGTCGGAGACAGATTTGCCGCCCAACTTGGACAGGTAGTTAATCTAATGACAGTAAACAAATGGTTAATGCAATTACCAGCAATGGATACGTTTCTCCGTCCTCCAGCTTCAAGTTTAGCAATTGTATATCTTCTACCGTCTGCATGGGGAAACGGACAGGGAAGCGTGGGAGATGTTGAGCTGCTATCTACTACATGTTGACAGACAATTTCTCAAGCAGTTCTGTCCACATACGCAGTAACTCGCTTCTACTCCAGTTTTCTGACGTTCGCATTCACCACATTTAATCCGCAAATTTCTAGATAAACTCCGAGGACACGCAATCGAAATAATCATTATAGATAATCGAACGGAAGCCTGATTCTACGTCATCCACAAAGTGTGATGGCAAATGAACGGTTCAATCGATGGCCAAGACCCATGCTGCTTACAACTCTGAGGATGACATATAGACTGTGCACATTTCAGCATGTAGATTTCCTACGATTTGTATTAGTGTGCGCGCGCGTCGTTCAGGGCAGTGGTGGGTGATGTGGGTCATTTATAGGAGAAAAACGGACGAATTGAAACAATCTTGCGTAATAGTCAGAAAAAAATGTAAACTTGTGTGTATATGTGCGTTTTCCGTAAGAGAAAATTTGGGGGGCTATATCCCAGCTAACATATATTGAGGATTAATTAGAGTGGCAATGCACTAGCTATAGAATTTCATATAGTTCTATAGTTCCTTCATGAAGACGCCGCCCCCTCAATCCCCGTCGTACGTGGTTGGACTAAGTAGACACGATGCGCACGCACGAGTGAATCGTTTTTCATTACAACCCGCTCATTTTCAAATGCACATGGAAAAACAGTTTATCACCAAGGATGTGCGGAGGTTATACATTATTCCTTCGAGAGCATCAAAGAAGATATAGAAGGTAGTCACAAAACTTGCTTGTCCCTCATCTGTCCTAGCCGTAAGGTTGACCTGCACTGATCGGCCTTCCAGAATGAATAACACCATGAATAACTTGATCACGCAGAACGTCCGGTCACCGGAGGAGATGCAGGCCATCCGTCTGGAGCTAAACGCGTTACGCTGTCAACATGTAGTAGATAGCAGCTCAACATCTCCAACG
>LOND01028867.1:9058-19349 GCA_014220965.1 Paragonimus kellicotti | reverse complement strand
CAGTCGACTCGGATCCTGATCTCCTTTTCAGGGAAAGGCTACAGGGCTAATTATTTTGTAAAGTATACGAAGACATTATTTTTTGCAGTTTGACATCTCAAATCGCAGTGGTTCTAAAGCGAATGACGTAACTACACAATTACGCAAAGTGTGTTCGAAAGAAATGACGGAGGCACTTCGTCGTGACTGAGCAAAATTACGGCGCACCAGAATTTTGCAGCGGTGATTTTTTTTAACAATCAGTATAATTCATTTTCTATGAAGGTTATTCTAACAAAGATTAGGTCTACTGCCATTAACTTTGATAAATTCGCTTGTTGCCAAAATTGATTGCTGTCGATTTAATAATAGGAGATTGTGTAAAGAATGGAACGATCATATACAGTTGTCGCAGACGATATAAACAGTACTTCCAGTTCTCAGTTTCCATCACACATGATACACTGAGCGTCATGCTGATGAAAAAAAGTCAACACTCATAGTCAAAACAAGATTTCCGTCACAACGAGACTGGACCTTGACGTGGTGTGACGGCTTGCGCATCTCGATGACCTATTGGGCTAAACTGGACGGTGTGGTCACCACACCGATAGTCACTCATACCAGGCAGGCCAATGGGTAGAGGTCTGACAAACCAGTCTCCTGGTCCTCCAGGTTGGGGGTTGGAAGAAGGTTGGCATTCTTCCGGAAAAATGTACCAGTTTCTGGTACATTGCCACCCAACCGCTGCCTTGCGGTACAGGCTTTTGAGCCAAAGGCTTTGGTTGAGAACCCTAATCGTTCTCCTGTCTAGGTCTGGGCGTCCTGGCAGTATCTCAGCCCACACACAACCATGAATATTCACAACAACAATAAACCTATGCTGCTACCTTCCCGACCTATACTGCTACCTTGACGAGGTGGTCGGGCTTGTGTGCTGTTTCGATCCGGCGGGCTATGCTGACTAGGACTCCGGTCCTTCCAGGTTCAACCCTGTCAGACAGGCCAAAGGGGAGCAGCCAGACGAAAAGCAGTTACACTCATAGGATTGTATGTCGCACTACTGACCGCGTAGGAGTGCTTAGGTAGTGAGGCACGATCCTATGGGCATACAGCAGAACTATTTTTATAGTTGCGGCACTGCTGTCTTCCGTATCAGGAAGAAGGGGGTTAGAAAAGGTACCCTCAAACAAAGAGCACTCCGATCGCCCAACGGTTGACCGTGACCGCCGGCGTATTATCCAATACGGTCGAAAAACATCTATCACTGACAAGCCCGATGTAGCTTTGAATACATCCACTGCGCGCAGCAGTGCTCAGAATCAGACATCAATGTCTTATTCACTGCGCCCTCGGGCTAGGCAAGCCCCTCACTGCCAAGTGAGTCAGACTTTTGAGTCATTGGCTCCGGGTGGGTCCCCCAAGAAAACCCTGTATCCTGTTGTCTCGCAGGTCAGACTTTTGAGTCAGAGACTCGGGGTGGGGTCCCTCAAGTCAACCCCTTCCGCGGCATAAACGACCGAAGCGCAAAATTCTGGTGCGCCGTAATTTTGCTCAGTCACGACGAAGTGCCTGTGTCATTTCGTTCGAACACACTTCGCGCCTGTGTGTAGTTTCGTCATTCGTTTTAGAGCCACTGCGATTTGAGATGTCAAACTGCCAAAAAATATTGTCTTCCGTATACTTTACAAAATAATAAGCCCTGTAGCCTTTCCCTGAAAAGGAGATCAGGACTCCGAGTCGACTGTTCACCACATAACCCTAATTCTTCGAGGAAATAACCACACTCCAGTGACATTTAGCCTATCAGTTGGGCTGTTGTTTTGTCGGAAATCTACACTTTTTTGCCAGTTTGGTGAAATGAAAGGCGGCCGAAAGTTCTGTAGTTTCGAACGTTAAAGTAGCTGACGGGACAATAGCCAAATTAGGCTCGTTCTCACTTTCAAAACTGGACACATTGCGGAAAGCACATCACTGAGCGCTTGTCAATGATATGTTTTCCGAAGCACAGTTTCTTTTTGTATAGATTATTCCTGCATTGTCTCCACGCAGTGTGCACGCCCGAATCAAATTCGTTCTCGTAGTGAAACAAACATACCAGTGTTGAGTCCGGTAAGCGTGATTTTCAGCCTACATTGAGCGGTACTGTATCTGCTGCCTGATTTCAAGAGGTTTCTTTATTCATTCTCTTTTGCTTCAGCGTCTGAGTTTTATTCGACCTCTGTTGCACTGTTCTTGTGCGAACAATGAGCCTAAGGGTGCACCTGAACTTTGCAATATGTGGGTATTTTCCTGGATAATAACCGTACTATTCATCATTTGCCTCTCTCTGCCGAGACTGCCTCTTTCACATTGCATGCTCGATGTCCTCTGGTCATTACGCAATCGTTCAACAACATTTCCTTCCTACGATTCCTCGTGCATCCATCTGGAAACTGATCAAACGCTGAAGTCCGTCGCTGATTGAAGTTTTCTGTCCTTGGCAGGGGTGTTGGAGAGGATGCTTGTTATTTGGGGTTTAATTACATGATATTGATGTCACTGCCACCTGTTCAGCAACCGAATTGTTGATCGGGTGATAATGCATAGTCACTTCTCCGGATTCTGACGTCTACCTGATTTGTTTGCATCTCGCTGGCACTATAACAACTTAAACTAGTAGCTTATTTTGGTCGCGACTGGTTTTCTATTTTCGTGTATGGTTTGTTTTCTGCGTAGACTGTTCAAACAAAAATTGGCCTGTTGCTTTCCTTCACAGTTTGTGTGTCCTACCAAATAAATGTGGTCAAATTGATGATGTGGAAAGTAACACAAAAAAGTGAAGTGGAGTTATAGATCGTCCTGAACTCTAGGTTCTATTCACAATCTTTGTTGTTCCTACATAGAATCTTCAGATGCCATTAACTTTTAGTACCCAGAACTCCTTCGGCGATATGTAGACTTTTTAACTTGTGTTGATTGGATGTTGTTTGGCATTCCACAGTAAACCTTCATAACTTACCATCTGTGTAAATGGATGGATTGTTTGATTTTTCGATTAGCGGTATTTGCCGGCCTGAAATGGCACTTAAATCCAACAGTCTGCATTGTCATCAGCTACGCTGTGACTCGTCAAACCATTTGCTAACAAGTTGCTCAAAAGCCAGCCATCAATTTTATGTTCGGAACCCCTTAAACATGATCATCAGTTTCATATTGTTGGGTGGTGGTTAACTTTCCTCTTCCCTATCTGCCTACTTTTTGATATCAACTACATAGTTGCTTGAGAATAACCACGGCACAGTTCTGAGCAATTTTAACGTTGGCACAGTCCGTATGGTATTCAACTTCTCTTTTCCCCTCTTTCGGTTAATTGTTATGCCCATTCTCCAATGTTGAACATTTCATTGTCCATCAGGTTGGAGAAATCCTCTTCCGCGAAGCTTATCAAATCCAAACCAGGTCTTTTTTCAAGGACGCTAACATTTAAATTCTCGTGAGTTCGTTACACACTTTTTTGAGGTGCTCTTTTTGTTTGTGTTCTAATGTTTCTAACACTGCGTTTCGTTTAACACTTCATCAGAGCAAACAGAACACATGTTGCGACATGTTAATGTTCCGTTTACTCTCATCAGTCACAAACGTAAAACATGCCAGTTATGTACATCATACAGATGAAGACAAATAGAGGTCAGACATGCCTACAAACACGTCAAGTATTATGTAATGAAGACCGTGGCAACCCGACAGATTGCCCCAACCACTTTTTGCGCAAACAACATCGTCTGGTAAGTTCGGAATATGTTCGCCCAATTGCCGTGATTTTTGTCGATCTGCTCTCCCTATATACATACGTCAATGCAACTTCAGATGACCTTGCAGACAACGTGGGAGACAGAACAGTTCGACAAACTGCGTGCGCGACTTCGAAGAATCGGTCCTCTAATAGTTTGAACTAAGCGCAACTATGCAGTCGCATACGTTCGAGCTAGGGCGGACTTAAGATTGTGCGAGACCTCGCTAACAGAATAGTCACCTTTGGTAAAAACGGAAACATCCTTTTTGGGCGGTCATTGTAGGTTCAGTGCTCTTATTAAGATTATTATATGCCTCAGTGAATTTCTCAAGAAATCCGTTTGCTAATGAAGTTTTTCTCAGCATCTCCTGTTCTGCCTGAAATTTGTCAGCGGTGCAAATGCGCCTGGCTCTATGAAACAGTGTCTTAACCAAACCCCGTTTGTATGCAATAGGAGTAAAGCTGGAAAACTGAAGATATTGACCACCCCATGTCGCTTTGCGGTGAACTGAGCGCTGTAACGTGCCATCCGCACGTCTAGTAATGAGTACATCCAAAAAGGTAAACTGTTGTTCGTTTCAACTTCGTGAGATAAAGATAGGTTGGGATGAATATTATTAAGAAAGTTGAAAAACAGGTCGAAATGAGTAACATCAGTAGAGATTAAAATATCGCCATCTTACCGTTTGTACAACGACTGGGCAACATAATCTGGAACTTGTCACCAGTCATTCTTAGGAAGATGTCCGCTAGTGTTGACCCTAAGAGACTTGTCCTAGTAACTCCGTCTATCTGTTTATATACAAGTCTCATAAAATGGAAGTGAATGTCTTCTGTGCACGTTAAAATAAGATCCTTGAGGTTTTCAAATAGAACACCTAGACCACAGTCTATGACTAGAGATAAAATCACAAAAAATCAACTGTCTCACGAAGGGGAACATTTGTAAAAAGAGAATCAACATCCACGGAATACATTACTTGGGTACTCACCGAAGTGTTTTCTAAGATTTCAGCTAATTCAAAAGAGCAGTTCAAGCGGTTTGAAAAAAAAACTTCAAGGATGGGATCCAAAATGTTTACCAGCCAGCGAGCAACTTTATGGAACCTACCAGCCGACGTTGTAAGCACAAAAGCGGTTGAGACAATCTGTCAGGTTGCCACAGTCTTTATTACATATTACTTGGTGTGTTTATAGGTGTGTCTAATCCTTGTTTGTCTGTGTGATGTATATAACTGACTTTTAAGTTTGCGACTGGTGAGTGTAACATAAATGTTGACGTGTCGTAACATATGTCTTCTTTCTCTGATGAAATGTGTTCTGATACTTAGGTTTTCTCCTTCCGATAGCCCACAGGTGTTGCTGACTCGCTTGTTAAACTGGGCTTGACCTTTGTTCGTGTTAATTTAGTCCTATCTGGACTTGCTGTCTGTATTGTTTCTCTTGATTTCTCCATCGGGGTTTCTTCCTGAGGCCTGTTTATGTTAGGTATTACCCTTACCACCCGAGTTCACAAGCCCAATAGACCGCTCCATCTGTGTGGGCATCTGGTCACCCACACACAGTTCGTTGCGTTCATTTCCGGATTAGCTTGTCAAAGTGACTAGGGTCAGAGGTCACCCACAAGCAAACACCACCACATGCGGCTATTAAAAATATAAGGCTCGGAAAGTTTAATTATTGGAGTACATACTGGGGCATTCTATTTGGGATTGAGGAAACCATCTAATTTAAGATTTGGCTGTAAAACTGACCAAACCCTTCAAACCACTGTATGTCGAAAAAGCTGAGTACGGAAAAGTCGGCCATCTTGACCCATGTTTATTTGACAATGAACGTCGTTGGTTAATACAGGTGAAAAATATATGTACATGTATAATCTAGATGACGCGCTGTCGTCTAATGCACTCGCCATCTCTTCGTTAACACTTCTATGGATTCGCTGAGGACCTACCAATCCGAAACGACCAGCGCAGTTTCCGCAACCTGTAACGTCTCCATGATTTATTGCGACCATAGTTTGTTTGTGTGCAGTGTGCTCGAATTCTCAGCTGCGCAACTGCCATTCGTTCATCTTCCAGATGCCCATGTGATTCGCGTTGTTCTAGACGACTTCGTTCCCGTAATCTGACGTTAATATTATGATGCAGAGAACCTTCTTGTGTAACATCCTGGTATCTAGCTTCTGGCTACCAAGATTTGGCTTACCTGCTTTTGGCTGTTTGTACGACAGCTGCCTTGAGATCCGTCCGTCAGCCATTCTACGGACGTGTCCCATCCCACAAGGTTTATTAACCATCAACATGAGTTCATCCCCATCCGTACTTCGCTACCGACTACTCAAGATGCACTGTATGCCTTACGGACCTACACTGGTCAGATATCTCACATTCTGTTGCCCCGAGATCCAGGTCTGGATACTGTACAATAGCGTGGATGGCACTGTTGCGCGGTAGACGTACTGCGTTTCTTCCGAACATGCGAAGACAACACCAGTCTTGTCCACATGAGCTCGCAGCTGACGGTCTACAATATGATCTGTCGACAGGTTGTTATCCAAGTAAAAGTCTGTGCTGGTGTGCGTAATGTCCCCTTGGTATCGAACCTAGGTTGATGCATAGCGCATTCATCCGAAGAAGACCAGAAGGAAAGATGTCTCACTTCCTTTTATCCGTACTCCAAGCTTGGTTTCTGCGGCCGCGGATGTCGTGAATAATCTATGCGGTTTGTCTTCATCGTGCGCAGATGACGCATTGTTATCTGCAGGCAGTAGCGTCCAATCCATCGGGTCACGTAACAGGCTTGGGGCATCAAAAATTCGAAAATTCAGCAACGACTATCCGTGCAGTATTTATCTTGAATATCGTTCTGGATAGGTGCTCTTGGATTCTATGTTATGACGCTCGAAGAAATCCACGCGCACCCAAATGGTGATCCACCTGTCATTTCCTCACTAAATTCATTAGCTTAAAAGGAGGCTTTTGCGTCCACTAACTTACATGGCAGTATCATTTTAGGTACTGCATTTGGTGCTGTCACTATTGTTATTCTTCCTTGCGTGACAAATATAATGCTGTCTGTTTGTTTTGTTTACACGATCTCCAGCTGTCAGATTGGTTACTATTCTATTGGTCCGTTCAGGTTCCCCGTGTCCATTTGCCTGAAGCACTGTTCCAATGAAGAGTGTGGGATAAGAAGATAACCCGTTATAGTCGTCTTTTCATTATGCCAAACAACTTGTTAAATACCTAACTCGTCCCACCCTTTCTATTATACAACGCTACCTTGCGTTTTCTGATCGAATACCTGTAGAAATTGTGCTCTACTCTCCAAATTGTGAAATGACATGAAGCTGAGTGGAGTGTAGCACCTTTCGCCAGTCGGCTTACTTAACCACCCTGTTCACGCACACACATCCAGTCTTCATCACTACTTGTGAGTAACTGTGGTTCCGTGATCTACCTTTTTTGTGTATTTTTAACAGGGCCATGTGACAAATGCCTTCTCAACAGTCCTTTCATTTTTGGACACAACAGTCAGTCGGTGAAATGTGTTATCATCACAGCATCACCGAACGTGGCTAAACATTGTTCATCTGGCCATTGTTGTGTATCAGGTCGTAGTTAACTCCATCCCTATTTTTACTGCACTCGTGTACTCATTACCCTTTGTGAACTCTGCTCAGCTTTGATCGGTCACAGCAACTCTAATAGAACGGACAGACAGTGGTAACATGAGGCTCGTTAAGCTGTTATTCACCCCGTACATTCTATTTTAGCGAGTGTGTTTGGGAGTAGCTAATTTTATCGTTCTGGTGAAAAACTCGTCATGATGAATACAGAAACACTGAGATCAGATGGTTTCCTTGTTTTGTCCACGTTTTCGTTGTAACGAAGTGCTTTATAGTGGCGCGCTCTACCATAGATCTATCATCGGTGACATTCGCTACGAATTACATCGTTGATGATTGTAACCTCCTCAACTTTTGTTTACGATTTACCAGCTGCACACCGTATCTAGTTCACACACGTTCTAGTTTATCGCATGCAACTAGAACCTTCATTCCACTTGTCATATTGTGGTGGATTATCAAGCCGGAGGTGAGAGTATTCCAACACTTGGCGGAATACCTCAACGCGGAAGGGAGGTCCGTCCAAAAGCCCATAGCGAGCAGATCGGGGACAACGTGGGCGACCGGATGAGTCATCGCTCGACTGGATCGGACCAACGGGCGAGGCACGGCAGGCAAAATAAGACGGATGACCTGATCGGGGGCGCCGTTATTCCAACACTCAAAGGAATATCTCGACACGGTCGCGGAATACGGTCAAAACCCACAGTGGATAGATTGCGGACAACACGAGCGACCGGACGAGCTATCGCTCAACAGGATCGGATTAACGGGCGAGGAGTGGCAGGCGAAAACCCCCCGGTAGAAGGCGCCGATCACACACGTAAACCGGGCAGAAGTGCACACGACGCGTGAACGGAAACCTGGACGTGTTGTGGACTGGATTGATGACTCATAAACGCGAGCGCGTGCGTAGCGTGGTAACTAGCGTGTTGGACAATAAAGATTGTGCTTTATTGGACGCCTTCTCGCTACACTGGTGCCGTGCCCTGAACACAACGCAATGAAGTTGCCATGGCCAAGCCAATTTGCGGACGGAGACGTGGAAGAGTGGCTGTCGGAATTTGAGGCAATTGCAGCGTGCAACGGATTGAAAAGCGAGGCACAACTTTTGACAGCATTGGGAACACTGCTCACCGGACGGGCAAAAGCTGTCTATGCCTTGTGTAAACAAATAAAGACCGCAACATCGTATCAAGAGACACGGGCGGCACTGATTCAAGAATTTACAAAGGAACAAGACCGACAACGGGCAATGGATCGTTTTTATGGTGCCGGATTTTGCGATACTCAAGACCCCCTTGTTCATTATCAGCACTTATTGCGACAATTGACGTTGGGTTTACCGGAGGCAGATGAGAAAACGAAGGATAGATTGGTGAGGGAGCGGTTTATCCAAAGTTTACCGCCGGAGCTGCAGGATAGCGTTAGGATGGCTGAATCTTGTGGGGTCACGGACATGGAACGACTGGTCGGAATTGCACAGCGTCTACCCGTACAGATGCGAGTCGGACGGTTGGAAGTCAAGGAGCTGGAAGAGAAAGTGGAGCAGTTGACGCAGGCAATGGAAGGCTTGAAGATGAACGTGCAATCAAGAGAACGCCAAGTCAGACGAGTACGTGAGCAACCTCACCGTAATCGTTGTTTTGTTTGTAATGGGGTGGGACACTTTGCCCGCCAGTGCCCTAACAGACGTTTTCATCCTTGTTTTTCGGTGGATAACGGGTTATCGTGGGGCCGTTCCACGGGTAAAAGTTCTGATCGAGGGTGAACAAAAGAGTGCGATAGTAGATACGGGGGCGGGGGCGTCGATTACAGGCAGAGTACGAGGATTGCCCGTTAGGTCCGGTAATTGGCATGTAGTTACGGTCGGAGGGACGGCGTTAAAGGCACTGGGGACGCAGAACGTTGAAATTCAGATAGGTGGTATCAGGCTGCGCCACGCAACGTTAGTGATTGACAATGTGAAAGAAACGATAATAGGCGCTGATTTGCTACGTCGACTGAAAGCAAACATAGACCTGGAGAGGAACGAGTTGCGTGTTGATGGCGATGTCGTAAAGCTCCACCGTGAAGAGACCAACGAGCAGTGCCGAATGTGCAGCGCCTCGGTGAAATCCCTGCCATCAGGCAATGTGTTAATGAGTTTGCTGAACTGTTTACTGACGCGGATGATCAATATGGATTTTGTACATGGATGGAACATTCGATTGACCTACAGCCGAATGGGGAATGCAGACCGGTGTACCGTAGAATACCGTTCAAGTTGATTCCGGAAGTGGAAAAGCAGTTAAAGGAGATGTTGGAGAAGGGAATAATTCAACGGACAAGCAGCCCATTCTCGTCACCAGTTGTGTTGACTAGGAAGGCGGATGGAACCTACCGATTTTGTGTCGATTTCAGAGAGCTGAACCGAGTGACGATCAAAGACGCGTTCCCGATGCCTCAGATGGAGGAGATCTTTGCGCACTTGCACGAAGCTAGAGTACTGTCCCTCATAGACCTACGTTCCGGTTACTGGCAACTACCAATGGCACCGAAGGACAGAGCGAAGACTGCCTTTTGTGTGAACGGGCAGCAGTACGAGTTCCTCAGGATGCCGTTTGGTCTGTGCAATGCTCCAGCTACCTTCAGACGCCTCTTACTTCGCATTCTGGAGGATCAGGAAGGAGTAACGGTATACGGAGACGACATTGTTGTATTCTCCAAGACAGTATCGGAACACGTAGACAGATTGCGAGCGGTGTTGCAACGAATCAAGGCAGCCGGCCTAAAACTGAGTAGTAAGAAGTGCCAAATAGGCCGCAGTTCAATCGTTTGCTTGGGACACACGGTTGGTAATGGGAAAATCCAACCACTGCCGGAGAAGTTAACAGCCATCAAGAACTTCTCTCCCAACACCAAAA